>WBMY01015366.1:202879-250945 GCA_013397315.1 Donacobius atricapilla | reverse complement strand
TGGCCCGGCGCTGGGGCCGGCGGGTGCCGCGGGCAGAGGACGGAGCTGGTTCTCCGCGAAGCGTAAGTGCATTTTGTATCCTTCTGCTTCGGAAAGGGCCTTAAACGTGCGCGTCCTCCCGGTGCTGGCGGCCATCCCCGCGGCTTCGCGGCGGCCCGGCCCGGCTGTGCCCGGCCCTGCCTTGGCGTGGAGCGCGCGCTGGGTTTCGCTCCCGCAGGACCATGTGCATCCTTCCCNAAAATAGATTTTTTTGGTTAAAAATAAGATACTACAAGATGAATTCCTTAGATCAATTTCTTTTTTTTCTTTTTTTTTTTCTTTTTTTCTTTTTTTTTAATAAATCTGGTCACATCCATACGGAGCGGCCGGGCTCCCGGGAATACTCTTACCCAAGCGTGTTTTTACCACCCAGCATTCCGGAGTTCCTTATTATTTGTTGGATTTCGATTCGGCACACTGCACGTCTGCAGACACTGGTTTGTGCTCCTTCTTTGGGCACGGTGTATATACAACTCCGGGTGTGTATATTACTCTTGGCTTGTATAGCGTCATATTTATAACTTCTGTGCCCTTCTGCATTATGTTACGTTACATTTTAAGTTCTTAGAATTATTTTGAGGGTCCTCATAATTTTTTGATTTATGTAGAGATGTTTTTACTTCTCTCTTGTAAAAAGTCAATGATATTGACCCCCAGTAAAGAAAAAGGCCAAGTGGCAACAGTACTCTCATGGCTAAGATCTATAACAGCAAATGGAAAATTAAAATCTTCCTGTGTGTTTTTTTGAGCCGCTTAGAACTTCATTTTCTCTCTGATGTAGCATTGCAAGAGTCTACTTCTGTATGTGTGCACACAGACTCACACAACTTTTATGCTCCGTTCCCATGAAATTTTTATGAACAAGTTTGGTTTTCAGCACAATTTTCTGTAGCCATTGCCCATGAAAAATAACAATGTTATTTCTTTCACAATTAGGAGAAATTTACAAATGCTGTTACAGACCTCTGCATTTTTTTTTCTCTTTCAGCCCTTTATATCCAAACACTTTTGTGCAGCACACTAACGTGTATTAATAGCTGTTGCTCTGACCCATGTCAGGACATACAGACCTTGAGAGATCAGAATTATCTCCTGTGTGTGGTCCCTCAGGTGCTTCTTTTGACCTGGGAGACAGTGGATGCAGTCAGGTCTTACTTGGACTTGTTCTCTTCACGAACTTATTCTGGTTGGGGGCTTTCTTTGAAACCAAAATTTCAAGGAAAACTTTTTCCACGTTTCTTTTCCCTATATGCCTGTTTTTCCAAAGAACCCAGTCTAGTGGCCACAAAAAGGAAAGCTAAGTGAAAGTAAGGAGTTAATGCAAAGACACTTTTAGCCCTTTAGGAGAGAACCCCTTGGAGCCCACTCTGCCGGCCTATTCGCAGCCGTCTTCTCCCTGCAGATCTGCAGCCCTTAACGAAATTAATCTGCAGTGAAATCACAGAAATCTGATTCTAATCATCCGCCCTGGAACAAGTCGGCGCTACAAGAGGACA
The DNA here is from genome assembly GCA_013397315.1 of Donacobius atricapilla. NCBI lineage: Eukaryota > Metazoa > Chordata > Aves > Passeriformes > Mimidae > Donacobius > Donacobius atricapilla. The sequence continues at coordinate 249,410 of WBMY01015366.1, read as the reverse complement.
AGCATAGTGTAAAAATACTTTAGGCACGCGGAGCCGTATCATTAACATTAAAACCTGATGGTGTGAAAGGGGGACGGGGAGCAGATTCCTGCACCTCCTCAGCCCGCTCCTTCCAACTTGTGCAACTTGTTAGGCATCTCTGGCAAGCAGTGATTTTTGTAGAGGTTGGTTGCGTTGCTGGTCAGGCTCCTGGACTTGCTGGTGGGCTAAAGTGAAGTTTTCCCTTTCATACCAGAGTTTCTTAACTGTGCTGTTCTTTGTGAAGCTGGGTAAACAGCTGAGTTTAGCTTTTGTCAGGTTTAACATAATCTGGATTTCTTTTTTTTTTTTTCCAGCAACAATTGGTTTCTTCCTGCCTTTAAGTAGCTCTGGCAAGTTTTGTCCTCCTGAAACCTATTTTGGAGCACTATACAGCATAATTTGAGTTACTGCCTTTTCATTTGAGTGCACCAGTCAAGATTCAGTGGAAGCCTGGCTTCTGTAGAGAGTGAGTGAGCTCAGCATTTTATGGTCACCAAGGCTTGTTAAATGTGTACCTTTGAGCTTCCAACTCCCTAGTCACTTTTAGGGTTTTTTTTCCTTAATGGCATTTGCCAAGGTGAAAGGACACATTTTTTAAGCAATATTCATCTGTTTGCACTAGTGTGGATATAGTTGTCTCTAGCTGTGAGAACTCTGTTGACAGACTGGCTGGTACTAGGAATGTGGGGTTTTCTCCATTCATCTACATTATTAGCATTATTTAGATCGTAGCCACACACACTGCATTGACAGGCACTTTCCAACTTCTGTCTGTGCCCCAAAGAACATACAGTACAATGCAGATGTACTTCTCAGCATCTGGTTTACACTGTGGAGTTTAAACATTCTCTCTGAATTAAAGTTCAGGCTGGAAGGGAACATTCCCTCGTGCCCCAAATGACTTTTTGTGGGTCAAATTACCAAGTAAAAATATTTTATTTTTAAATAATATTGCTCGGAAGGCTGGGTTGGGGGTAGACCATGGTTTAGCACTTTCCAAATGCTAAAGAAGATGGTTCCAGCTTCTGCTGCAAGTTGTGGACAAGCTCTTAAATTATTGTTTTAGCTCTGAGGCTTTCATAATGTTCTGTGCTCTCTGGGATGCAGATTCAATTATTCCCCCCTCCCCGGTTAATAATGGGGCTTTGTTTTATTTTCACTTATAAACTTTATGCCTCTCTTGCTAATCTTTCTGTGTGTACAAATATGCTTTCTTTGTCAGTCAGACTTGGCAATACTTAGGCCACACTAAACTAGTTCTGGGCAGTACAGCAAGGCTTTCTATTTATCAGGGCCTTTCCGGGGAAGTTTATTACACTGTAGGGGTGACATTTTCAGCCTTCTGAAAGAGTTGGTAAATATTTGGCAGGTTTTACTCCTTCAGGAAAAAAAAAAAAAAAAAAAAGGCAAGCTATATTTTATCTGCGATAAGGCCTAAAAGAAAACTATCTAGGCATTAAGGTTTGAGTTGTCAGGCAGAAGGGTGAGGTTCGTGCAGGATATTCTTTGAATTGCCCTGAGTGAAGTCAAATGTTTGCCTGCAATTTAAGAACCACTGTTCCTCTCTGTTTGCAAATAGAGACCTTCGAGCCAGGGCTGTATTTTAAGTTGCAGGAGGGCACAGAGCCTGCGGTGTCTGGGTTACAGATACATGTAATCAGGGGCAGGTTGGAGTCGGATCATGCCTGGGATCTGCTCTGTTGTTCAGCACAGACCTTTCACAGAATCCTGGACGTGCTTGTGGCAGAGCCTTGCACCCCTAGCGAGGACTGAACCTCACAGGAGTGGAGCCGTGAGTGTGCCCAGCCTGCAGACGCTTCTCCCTCCGCTCTTGGCTCCATCTGCAGATGGCAAACGCTGAGCTCAGGCTGTGCTCCATGCCAGCTCCCGCTCCAGGCCAGCACTTCAGCACACAGAGGCAAACCAGACGGGGAAGGGAATGTGCTTCTCCATTCCCACTGCTGGCCTACTTGCGAAAATCCTTCCAGCTTCTGCTGATTTCCTCACTTCCCTTCCTGAGAACCCAAAAGCGCCAGGTCCCAGAGGGAAGGAGAGCCTGGAAGAGGCTGCAGGATGGCTGGTGATGGCCCACAGGTGGGGACCTCTGACATCTCTGAGGCTTTGCCTCCTTGCCACAGTCCAAGTGACATCCCTGTCACCGGTAAATTGGTGGCACCTGCATGACTTTCCCAAAGCACTTTGCTGTCCCCTTTTGCCAGTGTGATCCTTGCTTGGCAGAGTGGCTTCTCTTGGGCTTGATTGCTCTGGGGGAGCGAGTGAGAAGGAGGAGGGTCTCTGTGATGGTACTACCAGGAGGGTTACAACTGCTCAGATCCCAAAGAGGGGAGTGTCTGATTGCTGCGGTAGGAAACCCTTCCTTGCTGTGAGCAGAATGGCTCTTTCAGATCCCCCTCCAGCCTGGGTGTTTGCGTGAACTTTGGTGTGAGCCTGCAGCAGTGTGGAAAAGAAATCATGTGGCTGCAGACTGAAAATGAGCCAGGGTGATGCTGATCTGGGGACAGCTTCCCCTTCCAACTCATGGGCTTTGGATTCATGGCATATTTCTTTAGCACCGAGGAATCAAAATATTTCCAAGACATTGCGTGGTAGATTTGATTTTGGATAGACTTCATGAATTTTATTTGGATCTTGGTGGCCTGTCAGTTTATGAGGCTTAGGCTCTTGGGTTTTCCCTTCTATGGCAGCAGGCAATAGGCCTTTGTTCTTTTTGTCCTTTGGGAGAAAGTCTTTCACAGTGTCCCTGATGTCCACATGGCTGGATGATGTGCCCACATTTGCTTGATTTCAGTATTTTCCTGATACAGATTTGGTAGTGACACCATTTATAGGTCCAGGACTGGAGTTGTGACTCCTAGATCATGCCCAATGGAGTTGTCTATTATTATTATTATTATTATTACTACTACTACTACTACTACTACTACAAAGCATCCCACCTGACAAAGGCTTTGGAGTCCTGCTCAGGTAGTTACTGTGCAGAAGTTGGCCAGTGGCAGGCAGCTGTTGGCCCATGGAGTAATGCCCACTGCTCTGGGTGGGATTCTGAAGAGCAAACGTCATCTGAACTGTCCAGTCTGCTGAAAGGGTCAGTCCTGGATGGCTGGAGTCAGGGCAGGATCTCTTCCCATTCTTTTCCTGGTGAAGCCTGATGAAAGAAAATAGTGTCATTCCAGTTCTTGCAACTGGTTTGAATCTCTATAAATGCGTTTCACTTTTTTTTTTCTTTCCCCGTTCCAAGTATGGAATTTCCTCAAACTATAAAATTTGAAAGCACATTTGATTCAACAAATTCTCTCTGCATGCTAAGTTTTAAAGTATGGTGAGGAACTCAATTTTACACACTTTAATTCAATCAGCAGGCTATAGGAACTAATCTACAGTGGCCCAAAGGCCTGCTAAAATTAGTCATGGTTTTATATTTTTGTAAAAAACCTATTTAGGGGTGGCTCTGTTGTTACAAAGAACAGGGCTTTTGAGTGTATGACTGTCGGTAGGGTTAAATTCAAATATGCAAGTGCAGTAGTTTAAGGAATAAATTCCAGAAGCTGTTCAAGGCTCAGCTGCATTACAGAGTGACGATCAGGTTGGGTTAGGCAGAACTGCCGCAGACTGAAACATCTGGAATAATATCACATTTCCCCAAAGTGGAATTTTCTTTAAGAGCAGCCGCAATTGCTGATATTTGAGAGGGTGGAGCCAGCAGTAATCTACAAATGGCTGGAAAATGAATTAAGAATTTATGGAGTGAAATATTGAGACTTTGTCAGGAATCATGATTTTGATTATGATCTCTTGTTTAAAGCATCAGCTAATTCTGAGAACTGGGGCTTTCCAGGCTGCAGGGATTGGTTGGGCAGTTTCTGCCGCAGCCAGAACTCGGCTCCTTGGCACTTGGCTTTTTAGTCTTCTGATGAATTCCAGTGAAACAAGTTGTGGCAAACTGATTTGGAGCTTTGGAGCCAGAATATGCATGAAAAATCTTGTATGAAACGAGAGATTGTTTCATAAAGAATTTGAATGTAGTTCAGTTAAAATATGCTTGATTTAAAACTGTAAATGCTAGTTTGATTTTTAAAAGAAAGATAAAGGTTTCCTCAATTCTTGCATTATGGGTGTATTTTACACTTGAAGGATACTATAAAAGACTTGAAGTCTCAGTTACATTTAGAGTATTTTATTAAAAAGTCTGATTTGACTACAGAGATATTTTGTATAATTGTGACTTCTTCTGTTAATTTTGAAGGAAATATTTCTAGAGAAGCAAAATATTCCCATGCAACTAACAGTTGTGCAGAACAAGAAACAGAAAGGTGCTTAATCACTAATGAGCTTGCCTATTTTAATTTACCTTGGACCATAACACCAAAAAAAATAATGTCATTTGGAAAAAAAACCCTAATCAGATATTTACAGTATCCATTTTTTCCATCTTCTGGATTATTCAGCACTACAGTTTTAAGATGTTTTACATCAAGCTTACAATACATTAAGGATGTCTGCTGCTGTACACACCTCATCATCAGCCTGAATCCACATTTTAGAAACAACCTAAATGAAGGGGGGTTTTAAACAATTTCACTGAACAATAAAATTCAACTGAGTAACTTAAGCTGAGTTTCTTAAATCTGAGTCAGTAAAGAGCTCCCAAAATGTCACGCACAATAGATTGTAACAGAGGAGCAGAACTTCCCCGAATCTTTGCACAGTGTTGTTACTGCAACTCCAAGTGCTACTCTGAGATTAGAATTACTTTACTCCAAGTCCCAGCCTAAATTTAGCTCCAGGATTCACATACTGCACTCACTTCATTGGAAGAGTTTGGTTCTCTTGCAGCATATTTGAGCTAGTTTTGCATCTCCTTGGGGAATAAATTACAGCGTGAATGAGAACATTCACACGTATTTATGGCATTAAAGCTCTGTGCATTTGGAGGGGCTGTGTGCAGTCAGCCTTTTATGCTACTTCTAGCCCCTTTCCCGGGCTTCATTTAATTTCTGTATCAATGGCCATCAAGGGCAGTGAAAAACAATGAAACATTTTTTTTTCTGACAGTGTTTCTTAGCAAGAAGTTTCCCACTTTAGAATTTCCATCAGAGTGGACTCTTCCACCCCCCCCCAAGCCCAGCCCCATGTGAATAACTGCACACCTATAGTGAGTTGTTTCACATGCTCCAAATAAAAATGGGGACATAAAAATAAATCCAGAGTAAGGAAAATGCTTATGAGCCAGTTTGAGGTGTTATATAATACTAGTTACATAAAGTTTTGGATGTCTTTATACTTTTAAGGTATTATTACCTTCAAAAAGAACACAAACTGCAATTTAATTTCAAAACATTTGATAGTAGTTTTGTCGTAAAATACATAAATTTGGCTTGTAGATGTGACTACATCACAGAATGAATTTACAGCCCTCCAAAGAAACAGCAGGTGTACCCAGTGCTAAATAAAACATCTCCTGTAAGCCAGCAGAGATCTCCTGATCTGCACCAGCCCAGGATTTGTCCCATGCTCTAATTTTGGTGACGGGTAATGTTTTCAGACAAACAGTCACGAGCCCACTATCATTTTGTACAACTATGCTCACAACCGTTGGGGAATTCTGCTAGTTTCAAGCCTTCTATAACTTTGAAGTTTGTTTTCCAAACAGAAATATTTTATAACTGGTCAGCTGTCAGTGTTACATTAATGCCAGATTACGGTCAGTTGTTTGCAGGCAGAAAGCAGGGTTTCAGTGCTTAAAAATACATCGAAAGAGGCTGTTGCAAGGCCCAGTATGAGCGGTGCTGTAGGGTGGTGTGGATGGGATTATAACCCTTGAAGCTCTGACCTGGTGGGCTGCAAACATAAGGGTTTCTTTAAAACCTGTGGTCAGGGTCTTGTGCTACCTGTGCCTCTCTTGCCTGTGCCTGTGCAGTGCACAGGAGGTGAATGGCATCAGTCACCAGGCTGAGCTCCTCGGCTCTTGTCTCCTGTCCCACTTGAGTAAATTCACACCCGGAAGGAAACACTTCAGGGTGAAAGAAATGTAGTACATCCCAATACAGCCTCCAGAAACAGTCTCCCACCTGAATGATTTCCACAGCAACTGAAGATTTTACTTCTTGTGAAATTTGCGATTACTTCACTATTCAGGCACGGCTTTGAATGTAAGGAGCGCTGCTGACCTATTACCTGACAGCCAGAAGCCTCTTGTTCATTAAAAGTATTTTTAAAGGGATAGAATTTCCCCTTTTGCCAAGCATTTCTTGTGCCCCATGCAATACTGAAGGGCAGTCATGGACCTGGATACTCGTAGAGCATTAACTGATAACATCTCATTCTCACTGAAGTGTCTCTTTAGAAGTATCTAGCAAAATGATTCCTAATTCACCCAGTATGGAGTTCATTTAATGTCATCAGTGTAAACAGTGTGTCCTTGGTCTGGACTTCCCCTCAAGGCAGAGGAAAGGGGGAGATGGCCCCAGGGTCAGGGTGTCTCACTGGGTGAGTTCCTGCTTGATGCTGGGAGACAGCTCTCAGCCCACTAATCAGAAGTTTGTACAACCAGCTTTGAGTCACAGATGTGAAGGCTCCCCTGCAGCTGATGCAAATGGAAAGGTTTTGAACCACGTATTTCAGATAACTCTTAGATTTGCTTGATGGCTTTGATCTGAGAGGTCTCAAACTTGTAGATGAGAAGCTCCTCCTGTAACAGGGGACTGGTGGTTGGGCACTGAACACCTGCAGGCACCAGCACCAGGGTGTGCCTGCAGCATCCAGCGGTTCTGAATGTTGCTGTGACTTTCTTTCAATATCTATGGCAAGTGAATGGGGTTTCTTTAGCCTATTCTTATGGCTCTACACTATTAGCAATTTTAAGGACCCCTAGCTCAGCTTGATGTTGTCAAATCCTGTCTTGTTTAATTAATGACATGCAGCAAATGAGGGGGGTCGTCCTGTGACTTGCTGCTGTAAGGAGCTTCTGGATATATGGAGTCAGATCGCAAAACCAGTGGGCATTCTCCAGGAACCAGTGGTTATGAACCTGTACCTGGAAATCTGCTCCCTTCGGAAAAAAAAAAAAAACACCTCAGAGTTACCCGTAAGAAGTAATGCTGAAATGAAAGGGAAAAGTTACATAAATTCTCTCACACCTGCAGCACTAAGTCTGGGATTGCTAATAATGTAAACTTCATTTTTGTGCAAGATTTTACTGCATTTAGTGCCAAAAAAAAAAAGCTTAAACTTACGACAAAATACCAGCATCTTAAGCAGAGAGCAATATAGTTTAAAAGCTCGAGGTCAGTGTATTAGTGCTTCAAGAAGAGTGAGTGCACGTGGGCTCAGCCGGCTGTCTCTCCGGGAACTGTGGGGTTTTTTCTCTTCTCTGTTGTGCCCCAGTATCCAAAATAGACACTTTTCATGAATGCACTGGCAAGGAACAGCATGTGATGGGATTAGCGATGAGGCGAAGCCAAAACAGTTATCAATTATTGGATCTGTTTACTTCCTCAGAGAAGGCTTCCTTCAGAGGCACGTGCCTCCTCGCTTGTAACCAAACCCTCTGTGCTCTCCCTCGCTTGTTGAAAATTGATTTGCACATGCTTTGCTCCAGTGGAAGTGGCTTGGCTTGTCCCTGTGAAATGTCACTGCTGGTGGGTGTAGCTGGGCGTGGGTGTTCGCTGCCCTTGGGATGCTGGCCCTGCTCACGGCTCACACGCCTGCCTCCAGGAGTGGCTCTCTCCAGTCCATCCAGGCTCCCCGAGCTCACAAAAGAGGCAGTTGGGTCTTTAAAAAAAAAGAAGTGGAGCTTTCAGGTCCCAGTCTTCTCTACCTGCTCCTCCCCAGGGAATGAACACAATTTGACCGTCCTAAATTATTATGAACTGGGAATAAGCCTTTGCTGGAAAGGTGGAAGAGCGCAGTGAAAAAAATCCCCAGGATCATGTAAGCTGTGGCTAATGAAATGTGGATTTACGTGACCACCCATAGCTGATGCACATTTTATGCTTGACTTCTTCCATGTGATGAGTCCACTGCTAGCAGGGGCAATAGTTTTAATTATATGCTCCATATTTTTTTAGGACTTTGTACACTGCTCAGACGTAAGGGAACTAATCCACAAAGTGTGCAAATGAAATGAATCTAAGTTCTTACCTGAAGCAGTATCCAGTAAAAAATGAAGCCAAATGCTATTTAAAAGCTTGTAAATGACAATAATTAGCTCATGTTTTAATGCTAATACATTCTGACTATAGTATTGTAGTGCTCATATTCAGTATTGATGAAAAAAATGGGAAGAATAAGTCCAAATTTGTAATTTTTTTAAAAAGTCAGGAACTGGACTTTGTGTGAATTCTTTGGAATATATGAGCACAGGAGTATTCTTATATTCTTTCCACTTATTTGACCTCAAAGAACTGGTAAATGGAGAGCACCAGAACACCTGATAGATCTACTTAAAGCTCCAGGTCAGTAGCATGCTTAAGCACATGCTTAACTTAAAGCATACAATTAATCACATCCCTTATCCACAGAGTAATTAAACTTGTGCTTATGTACTTTGTACAGCACAGTACCAGCCTGCAGGCGTTCTCTGAATAATACTGTGCCTGAGAAAGTGGTGAATCAGAAAGTGATTTTTGGCTGGAGTTTGAAAATGAGCTTAAAAGAGTGAGTTAGGCACCCAGAACTTGTTAGATTTGAGTAGCTACAGAAAAGCTGGTCTTGTCAGCAAAGCTGAGTAAGTAACAAGGTGTGGCCATTTACTTTATGGTAATGCCTCAGTTTTGTTTAAAATGAAATGATTTAAAAAACCCTTTTGCTCGGTAATTCCCTGTTGCTCTCCTATACCTCTGCTTCCCTCAGTGCTGGGCAGACCAGCAGAGCCCAGGCCAGGCAGCCTCTTGCTGGCAGCTTCTCTCTCAGCTCACTGCTCGGGGTCTAAGCGGGTTGAGCACTGGGGCAGCACTGGCAGCGACGTGGCTGCTCGTCCTGCCCGTGCTCAGCGTGGGCAGGGCTCTGTGGGAGCACACTCCTCTGGAGCCAGGCAGGCACACGGGCACTGCTGATCATTCTCCGTACCCCCAGCCCTCTCCAGCTGCTCCAGCACTGCTGGGGCCAGAGCCTGGGCTTACAGCTGCACTCCTGGACCCACCAGCCAATGGTACCGAGCATGGTCCTGGGCAGAACTGTGGCCTGGGACTCCTCCAGCCAGTCCTGGACATTGTCTTGAGACTCAGCATGAGCGATGGACCATTTCTAGAGGCTGTTTGGATGTGTACCCTTTCCCCCCTTCTTTTGGAGCTTTAATAGGACAGCAGTGGCCAGACTGGGCTGGTTGGCCATGCCCTGGTTAATTTGCTAGGCATCATGGAGCCTCTTCCAGCCACAGCTCCTCCCCTGGCATTTTTCTCCTACTGCTGTGCTGTTCACCTTTCCTGTCCCTGTCCTGGTGCCAGCCAGTTTGATGTGTCAGCGAGCTCCCACCTGAGCTGGTCTGGCTGTGCTCTGCCCACACACAGGTGATTTGACCAGGCAGCACTTCTTTGCCAGCCTGAGCCAGGTCATGGGCTCTTGGCACTCAATATGAGTGTAATGTGGCAGCCTCTAGTAGCTTGTTGATGACGAATTGTTTTATTTTATATACTTAAAGTCAGCTGCTTTAATCTGCTTGTTCTCCAAGGCTCTGTGTATAAATGCTAGTGAGGTCACCATGCTGAGGCAAACCAGGGCAGCATCAAAAGCTTCTCTTTGAAAGATTGGCGCCTGAGTAACTGAATGGTGGGAGGCTCGTTTGCAAAGCAGCCTCTATGGAAAGTCTGCGTAATGTGTTTGATTATCCAACCTTGTCATTTTCAAAGGGACCCTGTCAAGATGAAGAGAGCCTAAATGTACCGTCTCCTAAAAATAACTCCGGCTTTCCAGCTCCTCTGCTGATGTTGGGAGTGGGAGAAAAAAAAGTGATGCTCCAAAGTGAGGACTGTAAGGAGAGAGGAGATGTCAAATGCACGTGGTCAAACCCACCTCTTGTCAGGCCCAGGGGACGGGTGCTCTTCCAGTAGTGCTCAAGTGCTCCTGCACTTTGGGGTCCCAGGCAGCTGCCCCTGGGCACTGGCTCTCCGGGACAGGAGCTCAGCTGGGCAGCTCTGCTGCCGACAGTGACAATGGGGACATGGTCTGTTCCTTGGCAAAGCGAGACACTTCCGGAATTCTCCTAATTGTGTGTATTTTTCATTTCTTGTGGGTGAGGGACAGGGGCAGGACTGGCCAGAGTTCTTACTCTGCATTCCTTTTGTGCTGTACAGTTCACACTTTCTTGGGGACTACTCCTGTAATTTTCAAGATGGCAATCAGTCTGAGCTCTGTTTTGAAAGAAAAATCAGAGCCACACCTTGTTCCAGAAAGCAAACCCCACACGTAATGGTTTCTGAAAGTTTTGCCAGTGTTTCTCCAAAGCAGCTCCTTAATTTCAGGGCCATGCTGATATGGGTTGCCCTCTGGGTGTCATGTCCACTGGCACATGCACCAGGAGTCAGCTCCAGGTTTGGGAAGTGTGCAGTCCCAGAGTCCTCCGAGCCTTGGTGTACTTTCAGCTGCTCTGAAGGCAGCCCTTCGTCTTTTCAAAACTACAGTAGAGCCAGCGCTGCTGCCATCTAAACCCGGAGGCTGAAGCTCTTGTCCAGGCACAGCAGGATCGGCAGCTGCTGTTTAAAAGGCTCAGAATCTCTCCTGTGAGTGGGTGTTACTCACTTGGTAATACCAGTCCATTCCAGCTGAGGATCTGTCCCTTTGTTTTGTGTATGGGACAATTTGTTTTCAATTTTTGTTTCTGAAAGGAAACTGTCAAGACAAAATTCACACTTAAAAAATTAAGGGAAACAGCCCTTTGTCCGTTTCTAACAATCCCCTTCCATGACTAAAGCTGGAAGAGTTCTGGAAACTGCAGTCATTTTCTACCTTCACTTTGGTTTTGTTCTGCTCTGGCATTTTCTAAGTTTCAGCTAATGGCACAACGAAAATAATTTGAGTTAACATCAGTGTAACCTAGAGGTGTGCGCTTTGATCATCAGAATCTGATTGTGCTTTATCTAGAAGTGGTACAGGGGCAGCAGGGAGCCAAGAGCAGCTTGGACAATATTCACTCTTGTAGTGTACAGCCTCGTGCTGGCTTTGCAATCCAAGAGGGAACACGCAAAGCCTCTGTGGAGGGTGTTCCCCTTCAGCACATATCCATCCTTACTCAATTCTGCCAATGACCCGATGCCAGTAAAATAAAACTGGGGCTGAGACAGCCTGCCCAGGCTGCAACAACTCCAGTTAGTCGCTTTCCTGTGCCCGGGCTCTGCTCTGTCTCTCGTGGTGGGGTCCTGGCTGCCGGGGAGGTTCTGCTCTCCCTGGGGCAGGGGCTCATCAGATTTTCTTCCGTGGTGGTACAGCAGCCAGTGCTGCAGGGACCTGGTCCTGCCTGGGGCTCCTCTCAACTACAAAGAGTTGTTTATTGTCAGTCCAAGGAGAAGGAAGAAAACCAAACCAAAAAAGTTCTGAAAATAATAACAACATGCATCTCATTTTCATTTTAGTCCTAAAACCTACTTGATGCTCATTCCAAAAGAATTGATTCCTTAAATGAATGAAGCAGCCAGGAGTGCTGCTTTCAGTGTGGGACCGCTGATGCTCTGACTCATGCTCTGCTTCTCGTGGGCTCTGGCTTTTATGCTTCATTTAGGACACCAACATCATTAGCATTTAGAGGGCTGCTGATTTTTTTTATTATTATTATTGTTACACTGCTGTTGTAACTTTCTCAAAGATGCAAATAATATTTGGACCTGAATCATGGCCCATGTTTTATTACCAAATCAGGGCATAGGGTTTGCTTTCAGTTGACTTACAGTAGAAATTGTAAATGAAAATAAGGTGTGGCTCTGTGCAGTTCTGAGAGGCTGTCCAGGGTCTTTAGATGCTAGGCTGTCTGTTCTCGTGGCATGTCATCCCATGTGGGATGGGTGAGGATATTTGTCTTGTGTTGCCTGGGGCTGGGACCTTTGTGACTCCCCAGGCATCCCTGGTCACACCCTGGAGATGGCGTGTGTGAATGGCAGCACCCACAAACATGATGCTGGCAAAGGCTCCCTTGCTGAGGCACCAATGTGATGCTTTTACTACAAGGGGAAAGAAAAGAAGAAAAACCCTGAGAGTGCTTAGGGGTCCTCTGTTTTGACACAAACTCTCCTGGATGTCCTTGAGCATGTCACAAACTCCTTCTCAAGCTCAACAGTTTCGTGGGACACTTAAAAGCCCATTATGTGATGGGGCCCACCCCACCTCTCTACAGGCAGAATTCATGGGGAAGCAACAGAGCAGAATTGTGGGAATCCACCTGTAGTTTCTGTTGAGTCCACTGCTATCAAAATACTGATCAATTAAAACAAAGTATTACTCCCTGCCCTAAGAACATGCGGGGCTGGGCTGGGATTTCCAGGGGGACTTGTGGATGAGGGTTGAAAATTCTCAGCTAAATACTTAGCCTCTTTAGTTGGAAATGTATAAATCTTCTTCAGCTATTACTTCAGCTGAAAGTTGTTAAGAAATTGGAAGTAACCCTAAAACTCTCAGCTTTATTAATAAATTAAAGGCTGTTACATGCTGGTCATGCAGCTGTACATTGCTACAAAAGGCAACTGCTGCTGCAGATGGGTGTGAGCTTTCCTGCTGGGACCTGGGTGCTGCGAGTCCCCTGGGGTGCTCCAAGTGCCCCTGGGGTTGCAGGTTATGACCCAGTGTGGGATGTGTGGGGCTGGTCAGCCCTGGGGTCTCCACTTCCCCTGGCCAAAGCCCACTGCTCACCTGGGTGCCAGAACAAGGAGTCCCTGCAGGACGAGGTAATCCTGCCTTTTGCCCCAGCGACTGTGCCAGGCTCCGTTTGGTGGCATCCTTGTGAGTGACAGACGAGCCATTCGGCTTTACACTGAAACTCAGCACGGCGTTCACTCAGGAGGAGCCCTCAGGGATGGCAAAGCAGTGGCACACCTTCCCCTGGGTGTGGGCTGGGGGCTGGGGCTGGGGCACTACCGGGCACATCAGCAGAGATGTGTGTGCCACACTGGAGAGAACGGGGACCCTGTCACACCCTGCCCTCCTGGGGACCGACTGAGCGGCAGCAAGAAAAATGAGGGACTTTCAGGGGCAGCTGTGTTTTACTAACCCAGTCATAATGCCCCTAAAAATCCTTATTGTTCTTGCAATAGTCAACTGTGGCATGGGGAGGCCTGGAAGGAGAGCTGGAGGGCAGGTGGCCCTCGGGAGGAGGGCTGGCAGGTCGGAGCAGGGTGTCAGGCTGGGGACAGTGTTTCTGTTGGAGTGGAACTAAAAGAGCGTGGTGCTGTGACCTGTGGTGTTGAGCGTGTGCTTCTTATGATGCTCAGGGCACGAGAACTGGAGCACAAAGCTGGGGAAATTAAACAAGCCAAGTGCTTTCCCTCCCTGTTGTGTCTGTCTGACATTTCCTGCCACCAGAAATAAATGCAACTAGAGAGATGCATCCCAGGCCCACAGAAAGAGCCCTTCCCAGACCATTCCTCCTGTCCCAATTCTGTTACTCCTCTCTCAGCAAGCTAATTGCAGGACTCTGGTCATTCACAGCATCTTTCTCTGAGCTTTATTCCTGCTCTCATATCTGAGATCAGACAGTATGAAGTAATTGTGTGCAAAGAAGCAATTTGTTAAACAGAACCATAATATTCAATTATTTGCCATCTTTTGCATTCTAATACTTTATTTGCATTTCTGAGAGCTTCTGTATGCTGAGTAAAAGTTTTTATTTTCATTGAACTCCGCAGCAACATTGAAAGCTTTTATCCTTTAATAACTCTAGGGGTATGGATAGACAAATTAATGTCTCCCTGGCCCCATAGCAGCAGCAGTCCTTTCACATTGTCTGTGTGGATTCATTGCCTTTCTGAAAAGGCTTTGTTTATGGCTTTTAGCATTTTTATCAATTAATTGATATGATTATCAATTAATTCTGCTTTATATGCCTATGCCAATAGATTAGGAGTGCATATTTTTGGTTTTTGTTTGTTTGTTTGTTTTTAATTGGGTTTTATGTGTCTGGAGCAAGATTTACTCATTTGTTATTTATCATTCTCAGGAGCATTTCAACTGCTTTTCTTAAAGCTGAATTCTTTATAAATGAGAAGTGACTAGAAACCCTGAGCTGAGTTCCAGGTCTGGCTTAATTTTGTAAGGCACATTGACACACTGAGGCTGCTCCACTTAAGGTATGGTATGAACCAGGAGCTGATCCCGTGGCTGTGGAATGAGTGTTCACATGGAGTCATCCTGCCGTAGGTATTGCAGCTGCTGCGTAAGCAAGTCCTAAAGGACAATCCTTGTCCCAGTGACTGTGTGACAGATAAGACAGACAATGGGCACAAGGAAGGCACTGCTATCAGCAAAGGATGGATATTGTTCAGCCCACAGGGAGCAGAGAAACCTGGGCTGCTCCAGGCACCACAGAACTGTCCAGGAGTGTCCTTCGTGCCAGCTGATCCCAGGAATGTGACACTTTTGGAACTGTGTCAGGACTTCCTGCTTTTACACCTTTGATTTCTGAGACTGCCTCATCATAGGAAACGCCAGATCCGCTGCTCTGCTCCACAAGGATTTCTGTATCCAGCAACTCTTGTGTCTTCTTTGCATACTGAAACGAGATGAAAGGGCTTGAATGTTTCGTTGGCAAGATGAGTGGATGGAATGAGTTTAATCTGTTCTGATTCTGACACCTACAAGTCTTCTGCTAACAGGCTGCAAAGCAACACTCTACTACTGTGGAATATTCTTTGTGATGAAAACAGGAGGATCAGGAATGGGGGTTTGTAAAGTTTTTTTGAATGAGTTTCTGTTACAGTTTTTATCTTTAGTATCAACACTTTAAATAAGAATATTTATTTGTTAAAATAAACACGTTTTTGCCCTGAAATATTGGAATATGCCTCACCAGCCTCTTCCTACCTCAGCTCTGCCACTGTGAAGAGAAGCCACCCGTGGATTTTAAGGTCAGAAGGACGAGTCAGTACTTCTAACAGGATGCACACAGAGCAACTCCTGCAGTTTATCCTGCAGCCCAGGCCCCAATGAATGGATCTTTTCCTTATATGCTGTGGGAACTCTGCCTATAGAAATGTCTGAGAAACTGTTCCAGAGCTTTATAACCTTGTGTCTTTTTCCTTGTGGCAAGCTGCAAGTTGTCTGCTTATCCTGGCCTCTGCGGACAAAACCCTTCCTGTGTGTGACTGCACGTGGGGAACAGGAGAGCACCGTGGTTTGGTGCTGTTTTTGTCAGATCTGTTCCCAAAGCAGCTCCCCCAGCTGCCTGTCAGAGAGGAGGGTTGGTGCAGCAGAGGTCTGTAGGGTCACTTGGCCAGGGCTTCACATGCAGGATCCCTTGTGCACATCCTGCAGTGGGATCCAGCCCTGCTGGGCCCTCTAACACTTGAGGACATTCTCAGCAGACCCACGTCCATTTCTTAGTGCCCACACTAAGCCACTAAACTTCAGGAACAAATCTGACTAGATTGAATTTTCTTTCTTTTTAAAGTTCAGTGTCACTTAGCACTTCCAATTTAGCTTAAAAAAAAAAAAAGGCAGAAATACCTAAAATAAAGGTGTTTTGAAAAGTACATGCAGGCAGTTCTGGGTTTTTTTCAGACTCAGTCTCAGGTGATGCCCTCAGCTTCAGTTAAGCTCTGCCCCAGACTTTCTTCAAGTTGCCATCCCATTCATGTGCTAAGCATCATGAATATGAAAATAGATCCGGCTGAAATAAAACACTCTGGTCCTCACATGCACACAAAACAGGTAACAGCAGATGAACTAAGCCTGAGCCACCATTGTTGCTGCTTTGCCCATCCTTGGAAAGAGCAGAGCATCTGGACTGGTGACAGTGTTACCACTGGCCACAGAGAACTGAGCCAAGGCAGCACAGAGCAAAGGCTGCAGGGTGAGAGCCCAACAGGGAAAAGGCAAGAAAAAAAGAAATTTCTCTTCAAGTATAGGTAATTCTGTTAATGCCTGCAAGGAGTCTCTCACTGCAGGGGACGCTTGCTGAAATGCCTTGCACTGTTATCAGCTGCTTTCAGTGCACAGCTCCTGTCCAGAACAGTTTAATGTGGTACGTTCAATCAAACAGAAATTGTATGTCAGACACATACATGGAATCACATCAGAGCAGGAAATATATTTTGTAGGCAAATTCATTGATTGCTTTCATTGAAGCCCTGTGGTACTTTGCTGTAGTTTCTGATGAATAAAGAGCTGCTTCACAGAGGAAATACAGTTATTTAGGCAAACTTTTGTCATAGTTTAAACATTTGATTTTCAGCAAGACTGAATATATCCAAGCTTTCACGGAACCTTTAGCTTTAGCAGGTGGTTATTGGGCTTTGTCTTTTTAATTGGACCAGAATTGGCCATGTTTCACTAAGAGAACATTTGCTGGAGTTGGTGGGAAACTACAACTTCTCCAGTGGGATGGCTGGGCCCACCTTCACATGAGCTGGACCCTGTTCTGGTGCCCAGTTTGTACTACCTGGGGTTCAAAGACTGATACATGGTACTTTTTAAAAAGAAAAACCAAAACAATTCCCCAGCAAAGTAAGCTGACATCCCTGGCTGCCAAGTTCAGCACACAAACTCATCAGCTGATCTGGAACAGCATGATTGTGCCTTTCTCTGCAATATCAAGTTTGAAAAGTTTGTTATGTCATTGGAGCAGGAATTGTCTTCTTAATCTGGAAGCCCAACAGAGAGAAAGTCCTCCTGTTACTGAGGTTGATGCTGCTTTATATGCAGCTTTAAAAAAAAAAAAGGTATGTGCTGTTCCTGAATACTAAGGATACAAGAGAAACACTTGTGGTGTCCCAGGTAAATAATGTTATCGGGTATAATGATTTAAATCCCACATTATAACCGTGAGGAGTCCTCTCAGCTGTATGCCCTTCTGTCATGGGCCCGTGACCTGGCTCAATGTGACAAACACTGAAGGGGTCCCTGATGATTAGTGTTCCTGCAAAATGTTCCTTTTTTTTATAAGTTGATATTCCTGTAAACTTCATGTTTTCTTTCTGTCTGTAAACTCAGACTGGTTCTTTTAGCTCAATAGCAACACCCTCATAGACAAAAAATGCAGAGAAATTCAGAGTTGTAGCAACCCCGTTTGTAAATTAGGGTACCAGTAAGCCCATGGAGCTGGGCCCGATGCATTTAGTCTGCACTTAAAGAAGGCACCCCCAGACTCCTCAGGCTGCTCATCTGCCTCATGAGAGAAGTTGAGCAGTACAAGGACTCTGCTGTGATTTGGAATCTGTGGAAGAGCAATTTGTTTTCTCCTTAAACTTCCTCTGACTTTTGCTCAGCATTTTTAAAGGAAAAATTAAAGACTTACTGGTTTCTACAGCCTACCCTTTACAAGTGTACTCCCAGTTCATCCACTTCTAATGATTTATTCACTTCTCTGAAAACAGACTGACATCCTCATTAGTGCCAGCATATACAAGAGGCAATTTCAGTCATTACATAATAAAGTAGACGAGGGAAGGACTGATGACCCAGTGACATTTCCAGTGTGCCATTGCACAGGACAGGTTGGTACCACACTCAGACCACAGCCCGATTACAGTATATTCTGATATTTATGTGAGAATAAATGTGTCAGGGATCTTATGCTACATGTACTACCAAGTAAGTGGGTTTTGCTCCATGACAGGTGAGAAGTTAATCTCTGGACCCCAGTGTGTGTAACTACTTCCAAGTAGTTACAGCTTGCACTTAATTGGGGGAAAGGAAGCCAAAGGAAATCATGTGCATTGGAATCAAATACCATTTTTAGGAGTGTGTATTTCAACAGTGATTAAAATAGCCAGGGACCAAGGCACACTCATGATTAATGGTCTCTGTGAGCTAAGGGCATGTCCTACAGCCTCAGGCACTCCCGAGAGACACCCACGAGGAGCAGGAACTGCTCAGTTAGGCTTTATCTTCCTTCATTGTGTGGATCAGCTTTAACATGTGGCTTGAATTACTCTCTCCTGTGTCTGTAGCCTGTGCTGTGTGTGAGCAGCTCCAGCCCAGCCTGAAGCAGAGGCACATCCCTGCACCTCGTTCCCCAGGGGCCGGCAGCTGGAAGGCACTTCCTGAGCTCTGCCTGGCACGCTCAGCTGGTGCTACACTTGGAACAAGACCAACCAAATGATTATTTTAAAGCCACTCATTTTTCTGACTCTGTTCTCATTCACATTTTGTGACTTTGCTACTTCCTAAACCCCTGCATGTCCCTCTGGGCAGTGGCAGCTAAACCACTGAGCAGTGACTTCCCCAGTGGGTACAGGCAATTCCATGATGGACAAACCTGTGAGACACATGAAGGTGAGTTTGGAGGCCCTCATTGTACCCTGTCCTCGTTACAGGACACAGCTGAGTACCTCAGGACTGCTCAGCCCCGTTCCGTGAGGCTTCCTGGCCAGTCTCAGTGGGATATGGCAGGCAGAGAACTTTCCGGTTCTCTGATTATTTGAGGCCAGATGATAAGCTCCCCAAGGCTCTCAGAGCTCCCAGAGCAGCTGTGAGTCTCCCTGAGGGTGCTGGGGAGGGCAGAAACCCACAGAGGAGGTGAGCTGGGGGCTGCTCCACACTCCATCGTCGCTCCCTGTGTGGCAAAAAGCACAGGCTTAACCTCTGCACGCCTCCCACCCCAGCTGAACCAGAGGTGGGGAACTCTCCCTGTCTCAGTGGGTTTCTGCAGCACTTAATTGATTTGTGCTGCTAAACAGCCATGCAGTAAATGAGTACAAGGTGCTAAAGAAGGATGCGTTAGTGGGAAAGATCCAGCTGAAACAAAGCGTAGATAGAAACCATGTGTGTGCTGCGAGAGAGCATCCTCGCCCCGTTCCCAGTGCCCAGCCCTGCACGGGGTGATTAATGCTTTACAGAAACACTGGCTTGGTTTCAGGCCTCTGGTTTGTCCTGGAGCATCCCTACAGCCCAACTGTCCACTGGGCATTGCTGCTTCAGAGCCCAACCAAGCAGCCAAGTGGTACCAAGGAATGCAGCTGCCCTGTTCCAGCAGCATGCAGACACCACTGCTTTGCCCATTAAGGCTGTCTTTTCCTGCACAGAGACAACAATACAAGGCATTGCTGTAAGAAAACTTGAAAAAGACACAAGCGAGGAACTTCTGGGAATTCCTCAGGTTTTATTACCAGCTGCAGAGGAGGGTGAAAACTGTCGGCTACAAAAATATTATAGTTTATGCTGTTAAACAAATCATCATTTGTCAACAGGTAGCTGAATTAGGTCCAACTCCTCTGGCAGAGCCAGAACTGATTTTATTCCCAATACTATTGTATAGTTAACAGCTGGCAGCGAACTGGCAGTGAAGCCTGTGCTGGGCTGATAAATAACCCAACAAGCCTTGCAATAGAAGTGTCTCACGGAGCAACTGCAGCTCACGCTGGAATGTGTGGAGCAAATGCTTGTTAACAATCTATGCACAGGCAGAGAACTGCCTCATTAAAAGGTACTAGAAAAATGTTATTTAAATAAGACACAGATTCCCAACGGTTATCAAAAGAACAAACCAGGTTTTAGGTCTAAGAATACCAAAACACATCAGCAAACTAGCAAATGTTAGCATTTCTCACTGACTGAAACCAAGTCTGGTAATAATGAGTGAAATGTCCCAACCAGTTCTAATATATGAAAGGCAAGTCAGGAAACCAACAGAGAAAAATATTTCTGTATTTGTTTCACAGCCCCCAAATTCTGCTGGAGAATTTTCCACTTTTCCAGATGTTTTCTGAGGGACAAAGAGAGAGAGACGCTCTGATTTCAAGTACTGTGCTGCTTCTAAGCCAATGAGACCGCATTGTACCACATGGGAGAAGGCAAGGTGACAAGTGAAAATGCCCCATGAGGCTCACACAGTGATGTATCTGTACTTAACACTGCTCTGGTTTTGTCTTTGCTTTGCAGGCATTTCATTTTTATCATGGGTAAGACCAGGAATGTGTGTTTCTGAGAGAGAAGGAGCATGGGGCTGCAAGCTTCATCCCAGTGCAAATAATATTTTGGCTGGAAATCCACAGGAGATTAAATAAGGGGCCTAACAACTGAATATTAAACATTTCAGATTTTGAGTTCCTTTAAATAAGCAGCTATAAAAAAAGGAAGAGTCAGATAAAATTAGCAGGCCCAAAGGCACTAGAGGTGTCCACTAAGGGTCACTTGTTTTTGGTGCAAATTTATTAGAAAGAGTTTCAATTATTATTTTTATTAGTATCTGTATGTTAACATGCCATTTCCTCAATGCATTTTGAGTCTAGATTAGCCATAGTTTTAGGTATTGGCAGACTTGCTACAATGGAAGGGAAATGCCAATGGAATAACTTTAAACATGATCCAATCCCTGATGATTCATTGGATGTGTTAAAATTTCCTTTGAGACCATGTAAGTAATGCAGGGACTGGAGTGCAGAGTGCCTGTGACTCAGCTCTCCGAGGCAGCAGGAGGATGTCAGAATTACTCACTGGGACAGGAGGAATCTCATTTATCTATTTATAGGCAAGGCTGAGACGAGCGTGAACCATTAAAGAGCTGAGTTTGCCAGTTCCCATAGGGGTGGAGGAGGGAAGGACCTCACCTTAGCTGTTGAAATCAAAGCTTCCTTTTTCCCCCCCATTTCCAAAGCTGGTGACTGGCCAGTTACGCTTTCTTCTGCTCACACAGGCAGCACAGGACTCCTCCTCCTTGTTAGAGGCCAGTGCCCATTTTGCCAAAATCCTGTCTGCTGCACATTTCTAGGAACACAGGGCTCAGCATTACTGAGCCAGTCTCCCACTATCACAATCAATTACATCATATCACACTTTTTGGCAGGCTATTCCAACACTTCATTTTAAATTTCCAGCCCTAATATCATTTGTTCTTGTGCCAGCATCATAATTTAGTTTAAACAATTCTCTTTTTTTCTCTGATCTTTACCTATCAGATGTATTTACCAAAAACAATCCTATCTGCTCTAGTCTTTGTTTTGAGAAACTAAACAAATGAAGCTCTTCTAGTCTCCTCTTGTTCTAAACCCTCTGATCATCCCTAATGCCCTTTTCTGTACCTGCTAATCTTCCTTGAACATGAGTGAACCTGTATCTTTTAGGACTGTGTTTGCCTTTCCATATCAGATAGGTGGCTCACAGTTATCCCTCAGAGCAAGTAATTCTCTCTCTGTGTTTTTTTTTACCACCCTGCTTTTGTCATTCTCAAGTGAGTAATGTGATATTCTAGTGATTAATTTTTAACTGCCTGTCTTTATACTTTGTCTATTCTATCTCAAGTTCTGTCATTAAGTTATTGCTGATTGATGTTCTGATCCTTCTCTGTATTAGCAAAGCCTGTGTCCTCAGCAAATTTCTTTATGACATTCCTACAGCTGTGCCAGAGTCATTAACAAAACAAGTAAGACTGGCCCAAGATTGACCCTTGAGGAGTTCCACTCTGTCCAGCATTTCTCCTTCCCACAGAGATCCCTGTCCTTAGCTTTAGCAGTTCTGCATTTGCCATCCACACTAATCCCCATCTTCTCAACTTCAACTACTAATTTCCCATGTGGTGTAATATCAGATTCTTGACTGATGTCTGGATAGAGTATATCACCTGTATTTCATTTGTCT
The DNA here is from genome assembly GCA_013397315.1 of Donacobius atricapilla. Taxonomy (NCBI): domain Eukaryota; kingdom Metazoa; phylum Chordata; class Aves; order Passeriformes; family Mimidae; genus Donacobius; species Donacobius atricapilla. Next base: position 227,660 of record WBMY01015366.1, on the reverse strand, counting down.
TGGAAAAAAAAAACAGTCATCAAAGAGAAATATGATGTTATGCTGAGCTCCTTTAATGTGCCAGTTCTTTCCAAATCCTGAGGTGGAAACCTGCCAGGGCACCTTGATCTGAGCATATGGAATTCTGTAAGCTTTTCCTTCCGTCTTACGTGTCATAATTTTCATTCCCTTAAGTATGTTCCTACTAGAAATCCCATCTTTGCCCCATTGTCCAATATTATCATCTCTACTGAAAACGTTGGTAAAGTGGTTTTAATTCATTTTGGACCATATGTAGACTGGTCTAATCTCAATCCCATTCTTAATATATAATGACCATGTTTTTCCTCTTCTGTATTTATCTAACTGAAACCTACCATCTGTTTCATTTCCTTTTCAAAATCTGATTCACAACTTTACTTTTGACATTTCTCATTCTACCCTTATATTTCTGACCTCAGCAAATTAAAATGGGAAGACTGAGGCAGACAGTGCCTCCAGTCTTGCCGCAACACTCTTCTCTGATGCCACACTCCTGGTAAAGATGACAGAGTAGCTCATAAAGCAAGTCCAGAACTGCTGCACTGAACATGCTGCTGGCACAGGGGCTCAGCCCTGTGCAGGGTGATGGGCTCCAAAGGCAGGCAGTCATTTCCTGCAGTGATTCCCCTCCAGACCTCTGATTTCACACCCTGGCTGCACCTGAACTGACCTGCACTGAACTGAACCCCCCATTGCTGCTCAGACCTTCTGCTCATCCCTTGCCTGCTGTCAGCAAACTCTTGCATGTGTTTGGGGCTGGTTGTTTATCCTGCTGGTTTTGGAGTGTTTCCCTTCAGGGTTTGTTCTCCTGCATGTTCCAGCTAGTTTTGGAATCCAGTTCCATCACATTCAACTTCTTGGGTCTTCAGTGCTGTTGACTGCACTCCTTTGTTCCCCTAATTTCTCAACATCTTTGTGAGATGAATACTTTGGTGTGTGACTACAGACAGTGCTGGAGATTCAGCCCTAATGAGGAATCCTTAAAAACTCTTAACCAGAGTCTTCAGAGGCTCTTGATGACTCAGAGCTCAGAGCTTTAGAGACAGTGAAAGAACTTCACTTGCCTTTCTTGTGTGTGTGAGACACTGTAACCCTTCTCAGGATGAACTAGCATTTTCATTTTATAGACAACTGAGACATAAAGATCACACTTCAGAACATACTGCACTCTATGAGGAATTAGTTTAAGTGCCTGAGGAGAAGTACAAAGCCTCCTAACCCCACTGAGATCACTGCAGCAGTCAGACCTTGCTCACCTGAAAATGAGGTGCCTGTGCCAAGTTACTTGCTTTGAATTCTGTTCGGTTCTTGAAGAAAAGCTCACCCAGACCATGGATTGACCTTTCCCCAACATGCTGCCAGGACAGGCAGCAGAAGAAGCTTAGCTCAAACTGGCGTACAGGGCCAATTCTAGAAAAGAGGAGACAAACACTCAAAACACATCATGAAAATGTACTGATCACCCAAAGCCCCTTAAAAATCACTGCCAGGTAGGGTATCTGTACTGAAAGTGGGATTTGAAGTTCAGCAGGGGGTCACCCACCCACTCACTGACTTTCCCCACTGCCATGAGAATCACTCCAGGATCCTGTCTAGGACATGTCCTTACTTTTCTGTCTTCTGAGCTGCAGAATGTCAGCAGCACAGCCCTTGCTTCCCAAAACAGCATGAGAGACCTACCACAGCAGTAAGACCATGCTGCTGTCCCAAAAAGATGGAAGATGGATGGAAGCTCTTCCATTGGCAAACTGATGCATGTTGCATCCCTGTAGAAGAGATGAAATGGCAGAGCAAAGCAAATTTCTCTCCTATCCATTAATATGGATATTTAAATACTCTGGAGGGGGAGAAAAACTGTGCCCCACTCCTAGAGCGTGTCTGCCTCGAATTCACAGTGCTCTGCTGAGCACCTACTGACCTTGGCAGTGTCACAGGACTAGTGTTTGTCTAAAAAAGTAACCTTGTGAACAGGCTCTTTGCTTTGGGAAACACAAAGCAGTCTTGTCTTCCAAGTGTCCAAGCCTTCTTTTCACATCTTTTTAGCCCTTCAGTAGCATTTATTTTTGGCCTTGAGAGAAAAACACAACTCCACATTAAAGGGATGGTGTCTAGTTAAACCCACAGGCTACACCACCCTTTGCTTCCCCCTTGCAGGGGAAGGCAGTGGAGGAGACCAACAAAAACCAAGAGAAAAGTCTATCTATCGCCTGTTGGGCACAAAACTGCTTTTGCTTTCTAGCGAAAAGGAGTAAAGCATCTTCAGCAGCACAGAGCAACTGGCCAGAGTCTGGATGCCTGAGGCGTTTGAGTAACAGTAATAAGTCCAGGGGCTACATTTCCATTTGTCTTCATTTCCAATAGCCTTTCCAGCTGAGATAGCTCAGAGCAGTGAGACACCAGCGTTCCACATTGTTGTCTTGAGTTTGTGGTAGGTCTCACTGTAGTGTCAGACTTCAGCACATCATCTATAAATGATACCAAATCAGAAACACACCCTTTCATGCTGCCCCTCAGTGCCCACAGCGCTTTCAGCCCCGCAGGACAAGGCTTCTTATGCTGTGTGAGGGAGCTGAGGAGGGGCTGGAGGTCACCACTGCCTCCTGAGCCAGCTGCATGCACATGTCCACCCTGTTCCAGGTAAGTGCTAAGCCAGTGCCCAGGCCTCCAGTGGATTATGCTCACCTGTTTAACTCCATATAGGAGAGGTATTCCCAGACCCAGTGCCAGTTTTGTCACCTCCAGAAGAGTCTCATGACTGTGTGTGGCCTGAGGCAGCTGCAGAAGGGCCATCTAAGGGCTCACAAAGCTGAAGCCTGAGGCACAAAGTCCAAGGCAGAGGTTCTGTATGGACAGTGTGTGTGGTCAGGACCTGCATTCCCTCAGGGAGAGGCATAGAGGAGAGCAGGACTGCCTCAGGAGCTCTCCTGATGAGATCTGTAAGAGGAAATAAGCTCATTTTGGCCACAAGCTATGTATTGGGCCACCCATCAGCATTCAGCATCCCAGGTTAGGGAGCTGTGCTCCCTGCCTATAGCACAGTGACTGAGCTGGGCCCTTAGAACAGTCACTAAAGCCCCCTGCTCTGAGGCTTCGCAGGGCAGCCCTGCTCCCTGAAATCAAGGGGACTCTGGCCACAGTCCTGATTCGTCTCCCTCCTGCATCAATACCTTATCTTTTAGGTCCATTGACTTCAGTGACTGCAGCTGTCAGGCCCTGGATGTCCACGAAGGCATGGCAGGGCCCAAAGAAATGGAGGCAACAACTCCTGGAGGACAGAAGCTGCAATCCGTGTCTGCCTCACGCTGAGCGAGTTAGGGGAATATTAATAACGCATCACTCGGAGTAAGTGCTCCTGGATGACTTTGGCAAGGGGCACTTTGAGAAGGATAAAACTGCATTTTCATTCCTGAGAATCCTCCTCCAGCAATAAGATGTGCCCCATGGGATGCTGGTAACATATTGGTATTGTCTGCAGAGTAGCTGGGAGCTTGGGGCTGACACTGCTAAACCATACACACAAACCACCACCGAATGTCACCAGTCCAGACCCAGGATTTACAGGCAGTCACAGGTAGGCTGTCCTCCAATTAGTCTGGGAATCTGAAAAAAAAGAAACCCAACCCAAATCCCTCAGTAATTTTGTGTTCTTTCCTTTGCATATAAAACATCATTAAAATAATTAGAAAAACAGATGCATTGTATCGGTAACTGACAAATTAAGAATTCAGTCATGGTTGGTCAGAAACCCTCTGCCTCCTTGCAGTACCAGGAATTATTATTTATAGCCTGGTCTGCAAGGAAAGCAATCCAGAAAAACGGAATCATTATAATGTAATGCACTTATCCCCAGGGAGAAGTCTAGTGCAAGTTGCAGCCAACATCTCACACCGTTTTCTTGTCTTGAATTTTAAACTTTATTGTAAGTACTGTTTGTGTATTTTGCAGAGAATGTCTCAGTTCCTCTATAACAAGTACCCATTTTATTCCTGCTGAATTTCATTGAACTTACTCCTGATTTATAAGAGGCAGATCCATATTACTGCTTTATAGACCAATCTCTTAGCTGCCTATTCACAAGGATGTGCAGCCTGGCAAAAGAATGAGCCGAGGGAATGAGCTGGGTGGCAGATGAGCTATTAGTCTTGATGATATCACCATAGCATCTGGAGCAGTTACACGCAGCACTAACACAGGGTATGAGAAATTCTCTGCTCCCGAAAAGAGCTAACAAAGAAAATACACAGAGGGTGGGAGGTATGGAAGAGCCACAGAAATGAGAAAGAGCTGTACAATGTCACTTCGCCAGCAACTGAGAGAGGCAGGAGCAAAGTCCCTGTCTCAGCCCCCTCCAGCTTCATGCTGCCTTTGCTCATTTCTGGTTCTGCATCTGGATATAATGCATCTTTAACTGGAAGTTCAATTCAGAAAAAAAAAAGTAATTTTTTTCATATTTGCTAAGAGAACTGGCTTTCTGCTGGTGGTGCAAACAAATTCTTTCCAATGATTAATACCTGTCTCCTGTGCTGAAGACGTCAGTCTCTGCATGGATCAAATCTTAATGAAGCAAAGCTCTCTTCTCAGAAAAGAACATTTCCCATTCTTTTCTGCAAGCATCTCTCCTCACAACTGCCTTTGTTTAGCCCTATGATAATTTTATGATGCACTCCCAACATAACTCACAGTTCTTCTCAATATTGTGTGCCACAAGTGTTTACAGAGCCATTTTTGTGGCAGATACCAGCCTTTAGATATTTCACATTTCCTGTTTCACTGGAGCCAATCATTCACTTTCAGTACCAAGATGCAAGTCCCTAATTAATTTATATACAACAAAGCACTTCAGTCATTGCAATGAAAGCGTGACGGAGAGCAGACCATTAGCAAAAATTGGCTATCAAGCATGGAGAAATTATTTCCTTTTCATGTTTCCATCAATATTAAGATTGATTCATTAAGTTGCATAAAAACCCCTCCCCCAATACCAAACTGCCATTACACTTTTCCACCAATGCTGGATGGGATACCTGTGCCAGTTTTGTTTCCTCTCACAGCAAGGAAACCTCTCTGATGTGCTGAGAAGAACTGGGGACTTCACAGGGGCTTCACAACAGGTTCAACCCTACTCATACTCTCTTTATAGAATCAGAATATAATAGCCTGGTTTTAATAAAAAAGAAATCAAGATTAAATTCAATATATTCTGAAGGAGTGAAAATTCCTAGCAACAGCTGAAAGGGAAGTGGAATCTATAAATGCCTCTTTCATCTTTATCAAATTACTATTCAGTGCAGTTATATTTATTAATAACAACATCCCTTAAAACACATTGTGAAAATCCATTAGCAAGAAATGCTTTAAAATGCTCAACAGGCTGTAACAGATGATTTACCAAAAGCTAAAACTATTAAATACTATGAGCATAGTGGGCATTTTCCTGGGCCATGGAGCTTGGCAGGGGGACATTATGGTATGATCAGAAATGGACAGTTCACATAGCATAACTTTTTAATTCTCTGGACTCCATTAGCAAGGGGATAGGCAAGCTAAGAGTGTTTCCTGACTTTTCCTTCATCTCACTTCCATATGTACTCACCCTTAAAATTGCTGATGGGCATTTCAGAGTTGCCACACGTGGCATTTGCTACACACTGAGGTATCAGACTGCTCTGAATCAGGTTCAGAGAGGAACCTGTGGGAGCAGACCACAGCTCCCTGAGGAAACATCCTCTGACCGTTCCAAACCCTGACAAGAAGAGTCCTCTAAGAAGTTGTTTAATCATCCCCATGAGGGTCTGACCAGGGGGGCAATCGCTGCACTGTTTTCTCCTTCAGCACACCCTGTACTGGCCCTGGAAATTCTCATATTCCCTCTTGTATTTTTTGACTTGTTCTTTTAAACACAGTTGAAACGTCCATCACTGCTGAGCAATCACTATGAAAGAACTGGATATTGACTCTAAATTCAGGTGGAGGATTCTGTCATTATTTTCCTGCTAAAAAAAAAAAGCCGTTCCTGACTTTGGTGCACACCCTGAACACAGAAGGTTCTCTCAGGTCCCAGGGTATCATTCCAGAGGGACAGACTGTAAGTCCTTCTCTTGGCTGCTTCCAGCTTGGAGCAGAGAACAATAATGGCACAGAGAGCTCCGCTCATTCCCCAGCCGTGACTGCAGCTATCACAGCCTCCCGCTGCACCAGTGTAAGGAGGGTTTTGATGACATTTTCTTTGTTGCTGCAGAAGGCAAAGCCCGAGTCAGGGATTACAGGGAAAGGCGAGGGGGAAGGGGCAGGAGATGCAGCTACAGCCATGGAGGGAGTGAAACAGCAGCTCTGGGATCTCTGTGCACTTTCTGGGCTGCACAGGGGGTTGCTGTGGGCTGCATTACGTTTTGGCTGACCTGCTGATAGATCAGGTTCCCCTTCCAGATTTGATCATTCCCTAAATTCATAAAGAGGTGCCTGAGGCAGGTCAGATTGTTTCTGAGGCAGGTACGCACAATGCAGCCCAGTTCCCTCCAGAGTGAAAAGCTCTTTGCACGTCTAAGCTGTAGGTTTAATTCACCCCAGCCAACAGACAGACCTGAGTCACAGACCAGCCACCCCCGTGTTCACTGAACCCCTGGGGCCTGCCACTTAGGAGCACAAAGCAGTGGCAGAAATTTGTGGCAGAATGTATCTTCTGTAATGGCACACGAGCCAACTTGTTAGATCATTTTCTGTCCCAGCTGAAAGTGCAGCTCCATGATTGCATGTGATTGAGCAGAACTAAACCCCACATAATTACATGGGCCAAGGCACAGACATCAGCAGCTACAGATGCTGGTACTTAGATGGGAAAGTGCAGCACATGGTGGGGAAAAGAAAGTTGGAAATTATGTGTACATTCCAGCCCATCCCTGCTGCAGAGCTTTTGGCCTTCAACTTGTGCAGAGCAAAAGGCTGGAATTTCTCAGGTGTAATGACAGATTGTGTGGCACAAAGCATCAAAAACTGTCAGAGCTTGAGCTGGTGGGTTCAGCTCGCCCAGCCAGATGAAAGCAGTCTGGACTAATGCTGGTGAGACAGTACTTGGCATCTCACAGGCACATCATTCTTGGCTGTAACATCCCCCTCATGGTTCATGTTCTGTTTTCTCTGTTGTTGACCTCCAGTAAGGGAAGAAAGGGGTTGGATAGGGAGAGGAAAAACAGAAGGCAGTGGATGGTGCTGGGAGCAGAAGAGAGGCCTGAAGGAATGGGAAAGAGAAGGAACAGCTGTGGGGCTGGGAGGAAAATGGAGACAGGGAATGAAACAGATACGCTTCCCCTTTGGGACAGTGGGCTGAGCCAGTATGAACAAAACAGGCCTAAAATGAAAGGGAGGAAACCAGAGACGAGAAGAAAGATGGAACAAGGGAGATCACAAAGAACAACAGGAAGCAGCACTAAGAGGAGAGAGATGAAGGCTGGGACATATTGGGGAAAAGCAAACAGTGAAAAGAAACTTCAGGAATATTATGCAAAAGACAGAGAGAATTAGCAAAAAAGTCCTATGAAAGCCAGCAACCCAACTGCTGAAACTCCTGTACACTTACATCAACATCACACCACAGATCAGCACCAGGGGAGGAGGTTTGGGGTTGACTTTCAGTTGCATGGAAAGGCTTTCAGCAATGCAGAACATGAACTTCAGCTCCCACTGAAGTCAGAGTGCTTTAGAGGTGCTTACAGCCACAGGAACACAGCTTCATAAAGCCCATGAGACCAGAGGCGACGTTACTACCTTGCGAACAACCAGCCTTTACCTTGTCCAAGTCCCACCTTGACCCCCAGAGTGACCAGGACCAGCAGGTGCAGGGAGGGAGCCCAGGGCAGGGACACTGCCCAGCTCTGCCCTGTGCCACAGCAGCTATTTGCTTCCTTGTCCCTGACGAGCAGTGAGGTCCTTCATTTATATGTCTAAGCTTGAGTAGGGGTGAGAAGCATCCTCTTTGCTGCTTGAAGTGAAATGTTTGGCTTATTGGCACAGCTTGTTTAATTTGGCTCTTAGCGCTCAGTCAATGTTATTAGAGAAAGCAACACAAATGCACCAAATACAAGGAACAACATTAAAAAACATGGAGTTGCAATGCAAACCAAAGAAAGCAGGAGGGCTGAGTGTGGAGACAGCCATTCCCTCCTTCAATCATCCTCTTCTCCCTAAATATGGAGTGTTACCATGGAGGGGTGGAGGGCCCAGTGGTCATCATTCATCTGAGAAGTGTCAGATCTGTATCCAAGTTTGGCTCCTTCCCCCAGTGCCAGGGTGGCTGCTGAGGTCACAAGCAGGGGTAGATATTTCACTCAGATGCAAGATGAGAATTCAAAAGCACTGAGCTCCCAAAACTATCACTTCTGCCAGAGTTTTGCTTCAGTGCAACCTCCCCAGAGGCAACCGGTGTCCATCCTCAGCCATAGCTCCCTCCAATCTACATAAACCATCATTAGAGTGCTCCTAAAGTGTTCTTCCTCTCCACACATCACTGCTGAGCTGCTTTCAGATGAGTTCTTACACTTGCCATGTTTTTCCATTGTTTCCTTGTGACCATATCGGGGGGGAGATCCCCCCACCACAGAGAGGGACTGAGATACGTCAGAGTGACACACATCACCTGCCCGGGCTGGTGCTCACTTCTTGTGCCCAGCTTTTGCAGCTCAGTCAGATTTCTTGGTTTCTGTTCTGGCCTTGAGGTCTTTAATTTGCTCATTTTATTAACTGATCTGAGCCACAGCTGTCTTCCCACATTTCTTCTGCACCATGAAAACCGTAACTGCATGTTACATCTGGGACAATGGTTGAGGTGATTGCTGTAAAGCCTGGGATTCCTAAGGAAACAAAGCTTTACATGTACTCACTCTGTGTGTGTGTGTTTGTGTGTGTCTGAGTAGTTCTTGAACAGCATCAGACAATTTCAACACAACAGAGGAGAGGATTTCTCAAAGCTCTGAAGCTCCCAGAGGTGACTGGAGATGACAGCTGGAGGATACAGACACCATAACTATTCCCCGAGGAAAAGAGAGCAGTGAGCGCTCCCTGCACAGCAGACAGTGGAGACACCACAGGGGTGAAAGCTGCTCATTAGACCTGCTGATCAGGAAATTACTCCTTCATAACCTCAGTGTGCCTGAACACCTTCTCTTGCCCACTCCTGTGGGAGCTGGACCCTGCTGTTACATTCACAGCTTTCCTCACTCACCTGCCTTTTATCCCGAGGCCCCGATTCCGGGGGAAGGGGGTCCCTGAGTGCTACTGCAAGATGGGTAACGGAGGCAGCAGTGAGAGGATCCAGGTGCAAGATTTGGGAGCTGCCCCTCGGCACATCCATGGTTCCTTTTCCAGGGGCAGCTTTGAGAACGTGCTGTAAATGACAGGAACTGGATCACTGGCTTGAGCAAAGTCAGCACGTCCCCTCGAGGGCATTCAGTCCCCTACGCCATGAAACGACAAGTTACTATTTAATAGCAGACCTCACAGGGAGGAATGTTTTTCTGTATTCACGGCCTCTAACAAGCATAGCAATTGTTTACTGTACTCTGAGCAACCCAACAGTAGCTATAATGTAATAATTATAGAGAAACCTTCCTAAAAATATATTTCCAATGCATCAGCATAACTCCAGCTGGCACTGACAGAAGCATGAGTTCAGCCCAGCTTGAGAGTCAGATCCTGCACTACGTTTTGTGCAGCTGTGCAAGGACTCCGGTGTGGAGCGCTGGAGCCAATGCCTTGCGGTGATCGAGGGAAGGACAAGAAGCAGCCAGAAGAGCCACAGGTTCATTTCTCAGTGGTCAATGACAACAGAAAACACCAGAACCATTTTCAAACTGGATAAACTGAGGGTTTGGAAATCATAGCAACGGCATTTTCTAATCTGGGTGCTGACTTCTTGTTCTCCGCTTTTAGAGGTTCAGTCTGAGTCCAGCATTTTTCATGGAGATGATTCATTATTATTATTTTATTTCATCCCCACACACTAGAATAGCATCTAGAGGACCCTGCAAGCTCCTTGTAGAATCCTTCCTTGTGCTCAGTATTAGTGAACTCCAGCTCATACAACTGTGCCTCAACTTCCTCACCTGCAAATAAGGCCAGGACAAAACCCCCTCAACCTAGGGGTGCATTCAGGTTTGGAAAACAATTCCAGCACCTTGAAAGAAGACTTCCCTAAAAGCCCAGTCTGCAATTTATTGCTTCGATTTAAAAAGTGTGTGTTTTATAATCCACAATCTGTTTACACTTCTTACAGCTATCTCTCTAAAAGAGCTGGGCTCTGGTAGCTCATGGATTTGGCACAGCTCGTTGAACAAGCAGGCTCACCAACCTTCCACCACACACAGCACTTCTGTGTAACTTTGCAGGCTGTGTTTGACCTGTCTGAACTTGAACAGTCACCACTGATTGATTGGCTTCTAAAAATACCCACCCGCCATGGTTCGAAGTCTGGAGAGCTCTTGTTGATTTCGATGGAGACTTTCTTGCTGGTCAGAGGCTAAGGCAGACATCTGACACCCGGGCTCTGCTCCTGCCTCCTGCCCCCTGCTCTGGGAGGGACCAGCAGACAGACCCAGCTTGCTCCACACACCGACAGCTCTCAGTTGTGGGGCAGGATGAAAGCAGCCCCACACATCCCTTCTCTTCCTGCACCCCCATCTCCAGGCTCCCCCTGCTGCTATTGGTACTCCATGGGATGATCTGCAGCCACCAGGAGCTGGAAGTGTCACCACAGTGATGGGAGAGCTTCCAGAGGCAGCCACTGCCAGTAGTAGGCATGGCAGCACTCCCTGGAGAGAGATGCAGACACGGTCACTGCCTCAGCAGCCACCAGGAGGAAAGCCAGGCTGCCACCTTCAGTGGAGGCAGTGGATGTCCTGTTGATCTGTAACCTGGCGCTGCTGGCACTTTTGTTGCAGCTCCCACACCCATCATCAAACCAGCTCTGAGAGACCACTCCATCAGAGGATAAAAGCTACCTTGGGCTCTCTGGAAGACCACAGCTAGACAGCCTCCTATGGGACACCAGGCTGACAGAAGAAATTAATGCTATTCTGGGGGCATGTGGGACTGGAGATGATCACTGTAGCCAGACCCCTCTTTCACAGCTCCACATTCAATCCCTTTTGTGTACAGGTTACAAAATGGAACCTGGCTCTGCTGCCCCAATCCAAGTTCTTACAGAACCTATTGTTGCAAGACCCAGAGCCCTCCTTGTTTCCATCTTAAGTGCTTTGCATGACAGTTTATAATCATTCTGTCAGCCAAAGATTTCCTTTCTTTTATATAATATCCTTCCTCTGCAGCAGCTACAGAAAGCAGTGCCCTCACTCCAGTTCTCCTACGCTGAACAACCCACACTCCTTTGGCTTTTCCTTGCAAGCACCACTCATTGTCCCAGTCACCTTCTAAATTCCACTTTGGATTTACCCTTCCCAAAGACGGATGATGAGAAATGACCATGGCTTTTCAGCTGAAAGTTCAGCTGTTCCTTGTACAGGGACAGGAGTGGTTCTTCATCTTTTCTGGAAACAGCTTGCCTGATAAACCCTATGATCTCATTTAGCTTTTGTGTTCAGTTTTAAAAGGGGTGTAAAGCAGGCTCTCCAGTATTTCATTTCATTTTTTTTTTAGTGTTTGTTATCTGGAAAGAAAAGAGTAGTTAAACTGCCTTTTTAATTAAAGTCCTTTAAATCTTTGAAAACAATAAAGAAAGAAAGATAGCAAACAAAGTAAGGCGGAAGAATTACCATGTGTACGACCAGAGGTATTTTTTTCGTAACACATTTATATATAAATCTCTTTTCCAAAAACTTGCAACATTTCTCAGTTGCTCAGTCTGTCTCCCGGGTAACTTGACACCTCACAAGAGGAGCCTTGTGCCGCCACTCTTTAGTGGGACGTGAGTCTTAGGAACTCTGTTGAAATTCTCCTCTAAATAAAGAGTATCCCTAGTTTCTGGAAGGTGAGAAGAGCTTGTGGCACTGCATCCTTCTCCCTTTGCTCCTCTCCATCTTCACAGAGCTAATGAAAAAGGCTCTGACAGCAGTAACTTCATTAAACTGTGGTTCCTTTGGGCACACAGACTCTTTCTTTAGGTCTGGGAAAAGCTCCTAAGAATTTACATGAGCAAGGAAGTCATAAATAGGCTTAGATTTGCTGTAAAAGGATTCACATCTCCAGTGTCAAATGTTTAGAGCTCCATACATTAAAAATAAAGTTGAAAAAGCCATGGCTTAGCTGAAATAACCTGACAAAGGTCCCCTGCGGTCAGCACAGCATCTACAGGATGAGATCTCACCATGTGCAGTGGATGTGGCAGAAAGGGGGTCTGTCGGAAGCTCAGACCCTGTCATTCAATCAAATCCCAGGTGCAATCGTTCTGACCATAATGAAGACATCTGAGCACAGAGCTGCATCCTGCTGCATCCTCTGCATCCTGCTGCATCCTCTGCATCCTCTGCATCCTGCTGCATCCTCCGCATCCTGTGTCTCAGCGTGCTGGAACCATCAGTCCCAAGAGACTGGGGCAGCTGGAAGCACCATTGTGACCAAGTTTCTCATCTGCTGCTGCTCCAGCTGGCAAGTAGCGAAGTGGATATAAACCACTGTAGGTTAGATGCATAGGGCAGTCTAAAACCCCACGATAGACTGCAAAGTATTTGCCATTTTCCTTGGAAGTGGGGAATCAGGAAGGTGCTGGTGTGCAGGCTGCTCTGTGGGACAGCCTGTACTGCAGCAGCGCCTCAGAGCTCTCTCCAATATCAGATCTTTGTCTCCAAACCAGACTTTTGTGGTAGCTGGTGCTGCTTTTAATGTACATTCAGCCCTTTAAAAGTACAGATTTCAGAAATATAAGATTGGGTACTGAGGCTACTTCACTGTCTACCAAATGGCTCTCAAACACTGTTTGCTGCTTGCCCTTTAGTAATAGCTACTTTAGGTGAGTTTCTTTGCAACTTGCCTGATTTCTTTTTTATTAATTGCTATTACATGCTTTTTTTCTTTTTTTAATAAGGAGACAATGCTTTCTGTGTCTCCTTCCTCAGACACCACTGCTCTCCCAGGGACCTCTCAAACACCAAGGCCAGAAACCAAGTTCAGCTATTGTAGGTTGATTAATCTAAAATTGGTGACTTGTCAATTTTAGCAGTTTTAATTTCCCAACTGTCTGCTTGGGTTACACACACATAAAACTTTTAAATAATACGCCTTCTCTCTCTCCCCACATAGAAAACCACTGTGTTTCCCTGTCCTCCACAGAGTATGTGACCTTTAGCTGCTCTCCTTTGCTTATCAAGTCAAGGAATTCATTCAGCTCCTCAGCAGTTCCAACCACTGACTTTCCATCCACATCCCTCTAAAGGCCCCACCAGCTCCTTGATCAGTTTAGCGATTTATACTTGTGTGCCCCTTTATATCCTTCCTCCTCGGGGTTTGATTTACCATTGTGGCTTCCTTATCACTCTATAGCACTTCCTACATGTTTGTCTTTATGGCTCCTCGTTTTCCCTCTTTGAAATCACACCCGAGTTGTGTTTCCTTAATGGCAGTGGGAAAAATTCAGCCGTCAGAGAGGCCTTTGCAAGGAGCTGTGCAACCCTGACCTCCCGAGGAGCACAAGTGGCATTTTGCTCCTCACGCTGGCCCTAAGCACAGGAAGAACTTTCATCCTATATCAGACTTCCTTGGGCAGTTCTCAGACCCTTGCCTGCTTTTACATTTCCTGTGTATTCTCTGAAGAAAAGCTCTGTGCCCTCCACAATGCATGAGGAAATATGACTCTTTTCACCTGCTTTCTCAGTGTCCCCTCTCAAAGAGCCACTCTAGCCCAGCACCACTTTCTCTAGCAGCTGCAAGATTTTGCTCTTCATTTTTTTTTCACCCTTCTGGGTTTGTGATCTATTCATTACACAACTTGTGTTACTCCATGAAAAAAACAGGAGTAATGGGAAAATGCAAGGTTGTGCTGGGAAGGACAGTGGCTGGGGTGACCACCATCCTAAGGATGCCCAGTAGGGCCTCTTGGGGTCCCAGGTGAACTGATCTGGACAAGAATGATGGATCAAAGGGTGCCACAGCCCCCTCAGTGCTCAGCTGCTCCTTGGCTGGACCCAAGGTTCAAGTTCCTGATCTTTTAACTCAGCCTTTGAAGTTACTTTCACATTCATTCTCATGCTCCTAAATATTCCCCTCTGCAAGGATTAAAGCTGGTTGTAAAATACCTCACAAATGTTTACGATCATTATTACACCTGTTCCTAGAAGAATTTCACAGTCAATTGAGTCACATTATTCTTTTCATATTGGCCTTTCCTGCCCTGGTATCCAGATTTCCCAATCACATGAACCAAGACAGAGCCCTGGCAGGTTATAAATTCAGAGCATTCTTTAAAGTGTTTTAAACTCAAATCCTCACCAAATGCAGACATGCAAGCCAGGCAGATAATGAGATGTCTTCAACCAGCTGAACTGCAAAAAAAAGAGGGAATGTTTCCTGTAAACATTGCCTCTAAAGCACTGGGATGTGTATGGCCAAGAACTCAAGCCAGCTGCTATAATTTCTAGATCAATTTTACCCAAATAAAGGCATTCCCACTCTACATCGCACAGCTTTGATCCCTTAAGGAGGAATTTCAGTTTCCAGTGTGAGTTCATACTGATCTGGATACAACCAATACTCTAGCATGCAAGAGGCTGGGCAGAAAAGCAGGGCAAAAATTTAAGCTTTCTTTGGCATCTATTTAACCTGAATTTCCCAATAGAAAAACAAAAGCCCAGCACTTATGGGTGAAATCCCCCCATGACAGAGTAAGGCTTGTCTTTCAAAGAGGAGTTATGGCAGGCACAGTCAGGCCATTTGGAATTAGATTCTACAAAGTCTAGCTAGAAGCAGGGATAGGAAACAGAGCCTTTGAGAGTCCCCTGTTCCCATCAAAATCACCTGGAAAGCCCAGGTGCTGTAAGGAGAGGAGAGTCTCCATTTATAAAATATTCCTGGCCAGAGTTCAATTTTCACTGTAATCACTCACTGCCAATCAGCTTTCAGCCCCTTTTCTCCTGTAACCTACTTCAGCTGTTAGCACCAAGCAGCAATAAAACCATATCCATGTTCACTCAGAAATCACATTGAAATGCCTCCATGCAAATTGAAAAGTTTCACATCCTACACATCAGATTTCACGTGGGAACACCTTTCAGACTTCCCGCATAGAATAATTTTTCCAATCGGAAAAATCAAGTCCTGTAGTAAAAGCTGATCTAATAATTATACTCACAAGGATCTCTCCCCATCTTTGAGTGTCTCTGAGATTGTTCTAGAGACACCACAGCTATATCCTCCTCTAGTTCTAAGGAAAATCTTATCCACTGAGATACAGTAACTTCCAGCACAATGTTCAATAGTTATAGCTCTGTCCTAAAAGTCTAATTGCACAACACAGTAAAAATAGATGCAACACGAGCACTTACAAAAATGTACTGCAATGTCAAACAGCTCTGTTAAAAAAAACACAATGGCAGCCCTTGGTCCTGCAAAGCCCCACATGCAGTCACGCTGCCTTTTCACACATTTGGAACAGCTTTTCTAAAATCCATGCAGCTATCCATAACAGGCAAGGCCTTTTGCAGGACCAGGGGACTGCTTTACTTGTTCTACTGGTGGAAAATTAGATCTGCTCACTCCTATATAACCTATATCAAACAGTATTGAATTACCTACAAGTTACTAAAATTAGACTAACAAATAAATTACTTTGCAGCTGAGCTGATAAAACGTGACTGTTTACATATGATTTAATCCTAGAACTAAGATTAAAGACTACTTCAAACAGAGCCATTTTCCAGTATGTCATATAAAACTCTGTTTGGTTTCAGCAGAGCTGAGAATGACTTTAACAACCTTGTTAATCACAGATTAAGAATGGAAAAGATCCTACTTGGCACCAGGTGTGCCATTAATAACAACTGGGGTGCAGGGGAGCTGCAGGATGACCCAGCTCGAGCGCCAAGGAGGAGCTCCAGGGCTGGAGCTGTGCCCTGCCCGGAGCACAGACACGGCTGGGCACAGCAGCTCCAGAGCAGCCCCTGGGGACAGGAGCTCCTGAGACCTCCCTTCACACCAGCTCTGCCTGAAGTCCTCCAAGCCTGTGGTGTAGCCACTTGAAAAGTCAGCCACTATCCCTGGGAATCCAAAATTGCCTAAATCAGTGGTTTCCAGCCCAAATGAAGTCCCCTCCCTTTTTGTTGGTTTGTGTCTTGGATGAAACAGAGCACAAGAATGATGTTCCTCACCTTTCCCTTGGCAAGGGCACCATGGGCATGTGTATAAATACACATTAAGGCCCTTGTCCATGTCTGGGAAAGCCCAGCACTCCAGAGGCACAGGCAAAGGCTGAGCACAGCCTTTGTTGGCACAGCCAGTGCAGCTCCTGCCACCCTCCTCTCTGGAGCCCACAGGCACCTGGCACCAAGGTCAGGCTCAGGGCCAGGCACCTGGGCACTTCTCACAGCAGCTGCCACCTGCCAGCCCCTCACCTGGCCACCCCTGTACCTTCTGCCCTCCGTGTCTCCAGGCGACCCCTCTGCAGTTCTCCACAGGACTGGTACGGCCACCCTACAGCCTCCAGCTCTCCCCTCCAGGAACATCTTTCTGCTGGGGTGGGAAATCAGCCACTCTCAGGTCAGAGTGTGCTCCATGGCTGACTAGCAGGCACTCTCATGGAACAGATGTGAGGTGGAAGTGGGCTGGAGTAGGAAGAAGGTCCAGGCCTACAGGACCCTGAGCCTCAAGTGAAGCCCTGCAAGGTCTTTTCTGCTTATCCAAGGCAGAATTCCAGCACCACAGGCTTTCCTAACCCCACCAAACCACACAGGGAGAAGAGAAAATCTGTTCCACATTAAACATATCTAACAATCATTTTTAAGCACAACCACAAAGGCTTTGCCTGAGCAGCCCTTCTCATATTCATTTTGGGGGACCTCCCATGCAGTCCCAAGGTCCCCCAAAATGAACCACAGAGACTTTGCACAACAGAACAGACTGGTTACAACAGCTGCCCCGTGTATAAGCACTGGACAATGACAAGCTTTCCCACCAAAAACCCACTACAGAAACTTTTCAAGTCCGTCTTTTAGGCTTTAGTTCTTGCCCTGCAAAATCCAGGTCTATATGGGCAGCACACAGCACACTGGGATGGTATCCAAGGATCTAGTTGGCACTGCCGGCCCCAGCTCACCTCCAGCATGTGATGTCAGCACAGCCAGCCTGACTGACCACCTGCGGGTGAATTATCTCCCAGTTTTGTTGTAGTCAAGACAGAAAATAAAGTGGGGACAGACATTTCTTTCCCCAGGATCATTTTAGAAGATGTTTGTCATAAATCTCCCAAAGGTAAAAAGCATAAGAAAAGATCTGGAATCCGACCTTCTGCTGTGCAGTAGATAAGCTGTGATTCAGCATGAAAGTCCTCCTGAGTTTTTCCTGGTTCCCATTACTACAGTGCCCAAATATCCCATTGTGAAACAAAGTCTCCCCCTGCGAGGTGCAGTGCCAATGCACAAGAAACATCAGGGGGTTTACAAAAGAGAAGAGCAATCCTGGCGCCTGATATTCTGAAAATGCTGTGCAGCCGACCTTTGGAAAGCAATTCCGAAAACCCTCTCATCAAAACAGAGGCTCCTAAAATCACGTCTCATATTTTATAATGTTGGTCAGATCTCAGCCCTGACAGTTTAGCAGTGGAATTCAAGTTTATGATCCGTACTCCACAGCCTCTACTTGCTGCAATTTACTGCATGTTAAGGCCCCGGGAATTGCAGAGAGCACGCACAGAGTCCTCTTCCTGCTTATATTGCATGTGGTTTGTGTTGTTTAGCTTTCATTGCGTGCTCCATGCTATTAATGCCTTGTGTTCCTATAGCATC
The DNA here is from genome assembly GCA_013397315.1 of Donacobius atricapilla. Lineage (NCBI taxonomy): Eukaryota > Metazoa > Chordata > Aves > Passeriformes > Mimidae > Donacobius > Donacobius atricapilla. The sequence goes on along the minus strand of WBMY01015366.1, from coordinate 209,706 downwards.
TCCCAGGTGAAGGACTCAACAGTGTAGACAGGTAAATGCAGCTGAAGAACACAACCAAGTCTGGCAGAACCCTCCCCCCCTGACTATTTTGACAATTTAAAGTTGTCTTGTAAAGTGCTGAGTGGTGCCTTTCTGCTCCTGCAAGAAGCATGTTCCTCTGCAAACTGCTGCCAAGTTGGTGCAGGATCAGACCAGTTGATGTCTACAGTTGCCCTGGCAGGCGCTGGGTAAGTGACTCTGAGCTCTCTGCCCTTTCCACAGTGCAGAGACAGTGCCTGCACGTACCCATTTCCTTGGGAAGCTCTGGAAAAGGGCAGAGCTGACAAATGCACTGCTGTGCAGCCAGCCCTGATCCAGCTCTTCCTCCCCTGCAAGTCCTGAGGGCTTTACTAGCATGCTACTGTCAGTACCAGGAAAAAATGAAATTCTCCTGAGGGTGTTTGGGAGCCAGGACTAAGTATGCTGACAATTATTTTCTTTGCATAGAGCTACCATGTGTTCAGGTTTTCCTGAATCGTTCTTTTTTTTTCCTCATACAAATCATGCATAGCAGAATAAGAAGACTTTATATATTTGCTGAAAAGGTGGAATTTTCAAAGGGAAGTAGAGATAAGCAACTGCTTGTCTGGGATTCCTGGCTACCCAGCAGCCAATCTGAGACTAGCAGTTGCTTGACTTCTGGCATTCCTGGTTTTGTCACATATATAAGGATCAGCTACAAAACAGACACGTGACCCTGAAGATCAGCGCCTGCTCTGTGCTTCTAAAGCAATCCCAGTGTCTGAGATTACCCTGTGTGTGCAGATCAACTGCACAGAACACATGCACAGGATGCTTCCTACAAATGCTGCATTCATTGTGGCAGTGGACAGATTTCTGCAAGGAAATATTTACCTCCACTTGGCTTTTAGCAAGTCTTCCTGTACCTCAGCCTGTCAGTGGGATGCTGTCATCAATCCACAAATCCTGCGAACAGCCAGGACAGATATAATTTCAGTTGAATCAAAAAGGTCACCCAAGAGCAGCACAATAACACAACCAATTCAATCACATGGGGTATTTGTCAGATCCTTTTCCTGTATGTTCCTCTCAAATCTGACTCTCTTTAGAGTCTGACTGAGCCATCACACTTCTGCTCATGCCCCTGGTACTCAGACATATGTTCAGCTTTGGTTAAATTTGACTTCTTGTTGTGTTATGCAACTGAGCTTTACTCAGTGTTATCTTTTGATTGACTCCTCCACTATTCCCCTCCCAACGGATTTATCTGAGGCCAATGACAGCCAGCAAATACTTACTAGAACTCTTGTCTTTGGCAGCACATGCTGGCAGTAAGTGTTTTCAGGCAGTTTGAGAAGTGGGTGTCACTTACATTAGCTCACTCTAAAATCTTGACTCACCCTTCACGCACATAATCCCTCCTGCAAATTCTAGGCCATGGATTTTAATAGAGTTTCCAAAGAAGGTGTGAGGGCCGCTGACTGTGCTAATTTAGTTCCTATTGATTTATCTTGTCTCCTTTCATGGCAGCAAATTGTAAATGCTTCCTTTGCTTCACTCAGTGTTTGCTCCCTGTGTGACAAGTCTCTAGCATTGATGGAATGTGTTAGTGAAAAGTGTCTTGATGTCTGTTTTCAATATCACAGAGACAGAGCCATCATCCAGTGACAGTCCCACTTTGGGAGAACTGTCTCGTTCAGCCTCTACCTATTTACCCAGAGAGGAAAGCTGGGCGCTGTGATGCAAAGTCTCCATAGTAAGACACAAATAAAACTCCAGAAGACATTAAATAAACTTGTCTTTAGCACTGGAGGTCAGACTTGCTGTCAGTGCGGGGCAAAAAAGTGGAAGTCCCTGGTGCAGCAATAGAGGAAAACTGATGCTTCATAAGTGTGAGCAAAGGCAGCTCCATCCAGCCTTTCATATGCGTGTTTAATTAGGGCTTGATCCAGTCCTGAGCCCTGAGAAAGGCCTGTGTTCCACCTGCATTTAGTTCTCACTCTTGATCATACATTTTTTGCAAATATAGAATGAAGATTCCCTCTAGGGAAAAAGGACATTTAGATGGAGCCTACAAAGACCATAAATTTTCTCTTTGGTTATAATTATGTATTACATTAATTTTTTTTTTAATGAATGAAACAAGTGACTTAATCTTTATAATTACACATTTGAAAAGAAGAAATGTTACAGATGCCCTTTGCAGTGTGTTTCCCCTGCCTCCTTCACTGGGAATCCCAGCCTGTGCCTCTGAAAGAGATATGCTGGGACTGGCATTTGCCAGCTCAAGTCCACAAACTTCTGGTTGTGCCAGTTTGTGAATTACAGACTTGCTGTCTGCAAATGACTGGTTTTCAAAGCAAAGGCAGTCATCATTTCAAAGGCTGAGAAAGAAATCTATCATAAAATCAGTGTATGTGGATTTTATTTATAAAGATCTAATTAAATTTTGTTCTGTAATTCCAAAATGCTGTTTACATGCACAGTGTATATTTTTTCTTCCTTTTTTTGGCCATGAACACAAGAAATATACCTTATAATTCTCTTCCTCCGTAATATGCCTGGTTTTTATGCTGGTAAAGTAACATCTCAGCCTATTGTAGCTTGTTACAGTGCACTATAGAATTTTTATAGTATGTTACAGCCTGGTTTGGAGATCACCCAACCAAGCAATCTGCTTTCTTTTAAAAAATAACATAAAATACTGCATTTTTCATAATGTGTATAAAGCCATGCAGAAATCCAAGCACAGAAAATAAACAGCATTGCCAACACCAAGCACTTAGCAATCCTGTCCTAGGCCACAAAATCACAAGTTTGCCTTATAAATCTTGTGATTTCAAAGAAACATAATTTTGGGTTTCCTCTATTTGCCTTTCTTAATTTTAAAACTTTTTGGTTGTTTTTAAGCTAATCTGTACAATCACAAAAGTTGTGAATTTACCTTCAGTTTTAAAGAATGCTGAAATTATCACATAATTACAGGATATGAGGAACCAGAGCTTTGAAAAACAACTGTAACAAAATCTATGGTAAAACTGCAAAAGTTGGTGTCACTGCAGGCTGCAAGCCAGTACCTGGCATATAACAGACACATCTTCATTCCTTTTAACCCTCTCTGGGATGCTCAGAGAGCTAAGCAGGAGCTAAGACTGCCCTGAACACATGCAGCAGTTGCTTGTCTCTACTCCTCTTTGAAAATTCCAAATTTTCAGCTTACTATTTGACAGGTTTTCTGCTACCAAACCAAACAGGATTCCAGGCTGGAAAGGGTATTTCAAAATAGCATGAAATGTTTGGTTTAATGTAAAATATAATTTCCTGTCGCAGAGTTTTAAATACTTTTTTTCCCCCCAGAAACACTGAAAAGATGGCATTATTGATCTATCCACAGCAGGCACTGCTTCCCCCCACATTGCTCTGCATAACTCTTAGTCAGGACGCTGTTGTTCTCATTGCTCTTGTGCTGGTTCAGCTTCCATGGAGAGACACCCATGCGCTCCTTAAGGACAGGCAACTCTGGTGTCACTGAGTGGTTGAGCAAACCCACGTGCGGCTGGGGCTCACCCAGGGACCAGAGCTGCACAAAGGGTTCTGGTGCTGTTGTGGTTTTACACACGAGTCCCACAGAGTTCCCACACCTCTGCAGGACACTTGTTAGTTATTGTGCTTGTTACAAGGTAAAAGAAGCACCATACCCTGTGCAGTGGTCACCCTGTGGAACCATGGCTTGGGAAGGGCTGGCCTGCATTCCCATCCTCCACCTGCACCCAGATCCTTCAAGTTCACAGGATGGGCCTGCTCAGACTTCCCTGGTAAAACAAAAGCACTTCACTGTAGTCAGCAGGGCCAGACAAACACGCATTTACTGACAGGTCATCTGTCTTCTGTAGCCCAACCCCAGGCAGGGCTCAAAGGCCTCGCAGTGACAACACACATACATGCCAGGTACCTCTCCTTGGCTCTGCCCTGTGCCTGGAGTCAGAACCAAATCCTGGGCAGAGCAGGGCTCATTGCTCACTGCTCCAGGTTCTCCTGATTCCTGAGACACTCGTGGATCTGCTCAGGAGTGGCCCTGGTGAGCCTTCATCAAAGCATCCAAAACCCAGTTGCAGACTGGGGAGCTGGGAGCTGATTTTCCCATCCAGGGCCAAAAGCTCAAGGCCCAGTCATGTAAATGATGTGCAAAAGGAGCCCTTCCTTCCATGAGCAGCCCCACAGCTCAGGCAGGAGTGCCTGGCTCCATGCATGGATCCATTTACAGATAATTTGTTCTGGAGTACATTAATTAGAGGGCATCTTTCACTGCGGCACTGGTTGCCAGTAGAAGGATTGTGAGCAGCAGATCTATTCTCAGTGTTGACATGTAAGGGAGGCATCGCTTCAGCAGTGATAGGAAGGTGTTGAAGGGATAAAGCCCACCCTCCCAGTAACTCCAGATCTGGAATCACAGCAGGCCAGGAGCCAGCCAGGCACTGATTTGCTCTGCTCCACAGCCCCAGCATTAGCACTCAGCAAGTGCCTGTGGGATTGCAAAAACCTCACTCTGTGCTTGGCATGTTCATAGTTAAAAGGTAAAGCTTATGGGGAAGCTAATGAACAAAAAGCAGCTGGGGAAAGATGCAGGCTCAGATCCATTTTAGATGCCCAATTCTTACTGACAAATCCCCTGGAGTTTGAAGGATACACATTGAACTGCAAACTCAGAGCCTCAACGCTGCTGTGGAGCGGCTCACACTGAGCTCCCCAAGATCATACAGAGGGTGTGGACCTCCCCTATCAATGCAGGGAAAATCAGGCCTGCTCTGTCACCCTCTCCATCAAACTACACAGTGTGAACCAGAAAAATTCACCTCGTGGAGACAGAGGCTGGGTTGGAGTGCAGCAGCACTGCTGGAGTGCAGCGGCATTAATGGCCAAGCTCCCATGTCCACAGCCGTCACAAGAGACCCCCTTGGTCCCATGGGACACTGTGTCCTGTTCCCATCAGCTGACAAAGGCCTTTTGCTCTAGGGGAAAAAAAGAAATAAAAAAGTAGCATGGTTCTCTGTGAAATTCCATTGTTCCTAAAATGTCCCCTTACGTCTACCTCAGGCCACACTGTGAGTCAGTTTGACACATACAAGGGCTGTTTCGTAAGGCAGCGTTATGTGTGCCCAGATGTGATCAATCACTCAGAGCAAATAACCCCCTCCAACAACTACCCGGTTCCAGCAAGGGCAAATGTCACTGCTGTGGGGTGGCAAGCCCACAAGCCTTCACACCCACACGGGGCAGGGTCCTCAGAGATCACAGGGCTTGTGAGAAAAGGGTCTCATGAACATCATCCTAATGCCAAATCCCCCACCAGTGAGGGGTACTATGCAAGAATGATTTCTGTCCTGAAAAATGAATCACATTCTGCTCAGCTTTTAGGCCAAAGCAGCTGCCATGTCCGCAGTGAGCTGTGAGGCTCCAGCAATTGTCTTAATATCTACCTGTGCTCACGGGGCACCCACAAAGTCATGACGTTAATTTGTATGTGGTTGCTAAATGGCATGAGAGGGTTGTGGGTCTGCTGGCACTGCCTGAGCTCTCATATAGGATGGAGAGTGGATAAGAGAACAGACTGGGGTCAATATGAAGTGAAGAACTGTTCAGGAATGTCTTGCTGAAATAGCCCCTGAACTCTGTGAAGACTTTGCAAGCAGCATTGTAAACAGCTTTCTATTAGGTTTTGGCCCTCAGCTTGTAAGGGCAAACCCACAATTAAAACAGGCTGCAAAACCAGGGAAAATAGCAGCACAGAGTGCCACAAATCCCCTGAGAGGAGAAATTCTTCATCCAGTGTCCGAGCGAACACTTAGTGCAGATGTAATGGCAGAGGTTTCTGCAGCCTCTTCTGCAAGGCCTCCCCCTGGGTGAGAGGGATATGCCTCCTCTCGGCATAGGAGGGCAGCTCTGCATGGAGCCAGTCACAGGGTGGGCTGGGGACAGCCTCCACATCTGCCCGGGGACAGGCACGGAGGTGCCTTCAGATCAACACTCCTTTCTACAAACTCCTCCCGTGCTGCATGAGCCATGGCCAGGTCCCCACCGAGGGTGGGTGTCTTCAGGCCAGGGCTCAGATCTGAATGGGGTGGGTGAGACAAGATGTTCCACTTGTATCCTTGTAACCTCTGCTCTAAACAAAGGGGCAACGCCATTAAGTAAGACAAAAGCAAATAAAAAATCTGGATGGCGAAAGACTCCATGTGTGTGGAAAACACAGTATTAACCCGATAGGGCAGGGAGCAAAAATTGCAGCTAAGAATCACAGCTTAGGACAGCATGGATTGTTCTGAACCATAGCAACAGATTGGGACTCCTGTGTCACAAAACCTCCTTTTCTCAAGGCAGCACCCAGCAATCTGGGCAGCAGGTTGTCCAGTGGCACTGCATGTGAGGATAGCAGGAGTAAACCCTCCCTGTGGAGGAGCCAAATGCTCCAGGAGCACTTATCCATAGCAGAAAGTGAGCTACGGCACTCTCCACAAAGAGCTGTCTTGATAATTGAGCAAGCCAAGGCTTTTCTGGAAGGAAAATAAACATATCTGCAGACAGGCTAAAACAATAAAGGAAAATTTAAAAGCCTGAACAAAGGGACTGGGAAGCCAGCGACAGAAGTGAAAATGTCAGTAGCAGCTGCCTGCAAGCGGGCAGCGGGGGCTGTGCACCGGCCAGGACTCGCTGCCTCCTCCTCACCTGCCCTGCCGGGGAAAGGAGCTGCAGCTCGAGGCTCCAGAAAGCCAAAAGATGTTTCACACAGTACTGCATTACCAAAGCCAGAATCTGCATTTAGCATTCAA
>WBMY01015366.1:69118-202808 GCA_013397315.1 Donacobius atricapilla | reverse complement strand
AAAAAAAAAAAAAAAAAAAGGAGAAGTGCTGAAGCCGTGCAGTCTCCTTGGGGAGGAGCCAAAGGCCAGGGAACGACGGCGCTGTCGGGGTCCGAGCCGGGAGGAGAGCAGGAGGGACAAGGACAGGAGAAGCTGCGAAGGCACCCGTGAGCACGGCAGGGAGCAGGGAGCCCTCTCCTTCCCCTGGGCACCTGGAAAGATTACATAGCGTCATCACAGACCTTTTCCAAACAGAAGGATGAAGACTTTGTTCCTCCCATGCTTCAACTGTCCGAATCAGCTGGGTGGGAATGTAAAATCCTGAATCCCTTGCGAGACCTCGTTGTCACCTTGAGGCAATGGTGGGCCACGGGAGCACTGAAGAGGGACACTCAGTAGGGAAATTCCCAGTGCTCCATTGTGCTTTGATAACCAAACCTGCAGAATGAAGGAATTAGTCATTCTGCATAGTCATCGAGACTGTGGCACAGCAAAATACATTTTTCCACAAGACACCCATCTACAAGTGGCCATTTTCTCCAACACAAACCTCAAGCCTTTGGCAGATATTTAAGGATGATTATACTGAGATTCTCATCTTCTAAGAAAACTAGAAGTGCCTAAATTAATTTATATTTCCTGTTTCTGAGCCTGACTGTAAAGATGTGCTTCTATCCCTGCATTTCCTTTAATGCCACAAGAGAGGGCTTTCCTTACAGCACTCACAGACTAAACCCTCCAAAGCACCATCAGTGGAGCTGCCTTCCATGGCTGTGGAGAAGCTGGAGGGAGGTAGGAGCCTGGCCTCTGGGAGTGGAGTGAGCAGCCCCAAAACTGCTTGCCTCTGGAAGCAATTACTTAATGCAGGAACCCGCCTAAATCCTGGTCTAACTGCTAAATCAGATGTTAATTATTGTGTTGATAGTCTGTTCTCTCTGACTGTCACAGTTGGAACTGCTGCCTGTTCCATTGCTGCCTGTTCTGTTCCATTGCTGCAGCACTGCTTGAGATGCTTCAGCCAAGGCAGGGGTTGGTGTGATTAATCCAGACCATCTCTTTTCACACACTGTGGGCCACATTTGTGGGGTAAAATCCAGAATCATTCCTTTGACGTGACACATTTCATAGGCACAACTGAAAACTACTGGCTTATTTCAACAGGCAATAAGGAATTCTGGATGTACAGCATGAGATTAAAAGGAAAGTTAGAATTTGCCGATCTTTGACAATTAATTGGGAGGAATACAAGGTGTGAATTTAAAGCACAGTAATTATTACTTAATTGTTCCACAAAGATACTCTTCATTCTGTAATAAAACAGTAGAATTTAGGAAAAAAGTTCCAGAGTAGTATTGTGCTATTTTGCAACTCTGGAGTAACAACTCTAGCAGTGAAGATTCAGCAAGATGGCCATTTTACGTTTTACCTTCTGGCCATCAGAGAAACTCCCTTCCACCTTATTTTTTTCAAACCCAGTTGACTCTCACTCCTGAAAATAGTTGCTCTTTATAAATGCAGTGGGAAATTCTATAGGGCTTACCTGCACCACTTCCTTTCAGCTTTTATTGCTTTTATTTAAAGTGGAAAAAAAATCACCCAGCAAAGAAAACCAAGCATTTGTAGGAGTATGGCAATGTTTTCCATACATGCTTTCCCCATGAGTCAGGGTCCATCCTGTGCACTGACACATCCTGCAGACTTGCTCCAACTCGTGGGGCAAAGCCATGGGTGTGCACAGCACAGGGAGACACCCGGAGAAAACAGAGGGAAAACTGCATCCCGGGAGCTGCCATAGGAGACACAGCTCCCCAGGGCATTTTCTCCCAGGATATCAGTGTGCTGGCTGCTCACTTTGCTCTGCACTACAAAAACTGTGGAGGTGCTAGAAGCAGCTCTTTGGTGATGGGTGTGGGACGTTTGGAGGAGCTCGGACAGCTCTGAGAGGCTGCAGTTACAATAAATACCCCTGTGCATCTCACAGCTTCTGCTGAAACTGGGAAACTCTGGCTTGTCTAAGCCTGAGGAGTGATTCCAACTGAGGTTGTGCATACCGAGCGCACGGCTGTTCCCACAAAACCCCACACCTGGACACATTTATCCTGGAATAAAATGTGACTTGATACTACCCACTTTACTCCCTTGGAGAGTTCAGTTGCAGTGGCTTCAAAAGCCAATTAGGGTAAGACAGAACAACATTCTATTTATTCCAGAATGAGTTGTGTAGGAATATAGATGATGGACTGAGTCCCATCCCTAAAATTAAATCTAGAAAAGCACACATTGAATTGTGTATGTATCATTTCAGTGCTCAGAGGACCAAATGGCCTCCACATTTCAACAACTCAGGTGACTATCTGTCAGCAAGATTTCGTCCCCAAAATATTGTTATCTAATTTGAAAGCTAGGCAGATATTTCAGTGGCTTGGACTGTGATTTCTGGCCCAGTGTATCAGTCCAAACCTCCTGAATGATCTTAATTAAACTCTGAGGGTGAAAAATTAAACACCATAGTTATTTTATTATGCATGACCAGTAAAAAAATACTTCAAATTTACATAATGTCTAGCAGAAAATTATTTAGTAGTCTCATTGAGACTCAGATTATTATTAATTATTTAACTTGTTCTTTTATCACTGGGGAGGAACAGGCAACATTTTGGCACCAAGATTCTGGACAGTGAAAGGGAAAGGGGCTGCTTTGGTATTTCTACCTTCTCCCACAGGTGGTCAGGCTCCATACCTGCTCCAGTCCACTGCAGTAATGCCAGTGTCTGCTCCTCTGCCCAGAAACACTTCTTTATCAGCACTCTGTCTCCAAAAATCATTTTCTTAGCAATATAAAACATCCACTGTATGCCACTAATTAATCTCCAAGCTGTCCCTGGAAATGATTTGTTCTTGGTGCTGAACAGGACTATGTGCAGGTTTCTCAAACAGGCAGAACATGATGGGACAGGAGCTCCCCTGCAAATTCCTGCCCTGCAGGTACTCCTAAACGAGCCCCACTTTGTGTCACCATCACATGCACAGGACTCAGCTTCACCATTGCCATCTGCTCCCTTTGGGATGTCTCTAACACAAACCTGCTGCTGGATGAAGTGTTTTCACCCCTTGGGTCCCTCCAAGGCTCCTGGGTGACAAACTGAGCCTCCAAGTAGCAGGTTGGTACCAGCCACCCCTGCTGCTGGGGTGAAACAACCTCTCTCCACTCTCTGTGTGTTGTCTTGACTACTCTCTGAAGGGAAAGTTATCCAGGGCATCCTCACAGATCTCCTCAACTCATTGCAGCATCTGAGTTGCTGAAGAGCCAGGCTCTTCATCTGAGGAGATGAACAAACTCCTCCTTGAGGTTCTGTCTGCACCTAAGAGGAGCCAGGGAGAGACACAGCCATGGAAGGTCTCCTCAGAAACCTCCCCCAGTCCTTCCCCCACACTCCATCGGCAGGTTTTTCCCAAGACACTCCCTGGACGGCTGTGCCAGGAGCAGGCAGCGTGCTGGGCTGGCCGCCTGCACACGGTGGGGGCCATAAATCACAGAATCACTGTGTGGGACGTGCCGTGGCACCCGCTGAGAACAGGGGAGCATTTTGACAGGGCTGTCCCATATCAATGCATCAACCCAGAAGAAAGCCCCCAAGGTAAAGACAACAACCTGCTTTATCAAATTATCACCTTAATGAGCCAAGATTGCAAATAATAGACAATCGTGTGGGCTAATGGCTTGGTACGGAACCAGATAAAACAGAATATGGACTGGCATGAACTCTGTAAAACACAGTAGACTATTTATACTGATATTCCTTAAGAATACCTATAAGTAGTGTTGAAATTGAGAAAGTATCCCAAAAATCAGCTTCACAAGGAAGTCAAGGAGCACTGGGCAAACTATTACGTGCTGCATTGCATTTGCCAGCTAATCTGGAAAATTATTACACTATAAGAGTCCTTACTGCAAGTTTCATCATCTGCAAGAAATCATTGGCTCATGATAATATCAGCCAGGGATCAGCCTGAATGCTCCTTTGTAGCCCAACTGAAGCGGCTCCCAGACCGTGTGGGGTAACATTGCTCTTCACTCCTCACACTGAGGAGCCACAGGGGTGGACTGAGCTGCGGTGCTGCCCTGAGCTCCACTGACACACACAGCGGGCACCCCCAGCTCTCAGAAAAGAAAACTGAGGCAGAGATCAATTCATGAAAGAGGTCAGAGAACATGCACAGGGACAGCAGCTTGGAGATTCCAGATTTTCCGGCCATCTACAACATCACCAACAGGAACACCACACAGAGGAAATTTCATTTACAAGTGCTGTTCCCACTGGCCTGTAAGTCACCAAGGTGACAGCATGTCCTGACACCGCCAGGGTCACCCTGCCAACCTCCTCTGCAGCAGGACAGGCAGCACTTCCAGGCTTTTCTAAGTAGAATGGGAAGTGGGAATGTAACACCATGGAGTAACTTAGACACAATTGAACCCCCTCGTTTGGTAGCCCCAAAAGATACGCCCCACCTCACAACCTGTCATACCAAGGTGACAGCATGCCACTGTGTATTGGTTTAACTGGATGAAGACTCAAAGGATGCTAAGGCTGCACTGGACCTGTCCCAGAGGAGGGATGTTAGTCAGTGCAGTATATATTTATACATCAGTCTTCAGAGAACAGCAATGCCCACTTGTCCTCAGATCTTTGTATGCATGGGGAGAGGTTTCCAGTTACACAAATTTATTGCAGGGTGACACCCAGAGATCTGATTTCTTGAGAGAGATAATGAAGTCCAGGACTTTCTGGCAAGGAGCAGAAATGTCAGTGTGACAAGCTGATCGCTTACTATACCATAACTTAATACATCCTGTGCGTGTTTGGAAGGATGTTTTTGATGAACTGGCAACCCAAATTAGCAAGGAATTTTTAGCATGTGCCTGGTCTTCTCATACATCAGGTATCAAGATTCACCTTGAATGGGAAGATCATTCCCTGAGCATGAGTCCATTTGCTCTAGCACGACAATTTATGACTCCAAGGTGCTCAGAGGGATGAGTGGAGAGGGGAATGTCCACAATTATTCAGGGACAGTAGCTGCAATCAGACAAGGCTGTACCACTGGGTCCTCTGAGCAGGGCAGCAGAGACAGGTCCCAGCATTGCCCCTTGGTGACCTGGACAAAAAATGGATGGCAATATCCTATTTTCCAAACAAAAAAGAGGACAGTTTGGGAGTGATTTGGAATGCTGCCTGGTCCCAGACAGTTAACTAAGTTCTTCTTTTGTAAATCCCTGTAAGTAGAAAGCGAGGTTGGTGATTTTTTGCTTCCAGTGAAACCAAGGACACTGCAGGGATATTGCAATAATGAAATTAAATCCTGCAATGGTGAACTTAAATACTGCAATGGTGGATCACAGAGGGAAGAAACAGGGTGGCTGACAGGAGTGTGGGCAGTATATAATTCAAACTGCAGAGGAGGAGGACAGGTTTAGGCCTACAGCTTTGTTATCTCACTGCAGTCGGATCCTGTTTACTAGACTGACAAACACAACAGTTCAAGAAGTGAAAGTGTTTACTTGTAGTAAACTGCTGATGCTCACAGCTTTTGCTCCATGTGCCTCTCATGTTGCTTTCCCATCCTTCCAAATATAGTTTTCTGTGGCAGGCAAGATCTGGAAGGCTTTTAAGCAGGAGTCTGTTCCCAAAGGGCACTGTGCAGTGCAGTTTGGCCTTTACATATCACTGGCACTCAGGATATAGAAAGAAATTATCTTTCTGGAGATTAGACAGGAATCCATACAAACTCAGAAACAGGCAGATTAAGTGTTAGGAATAATATTACCAAACCTGTACACCACATGCAATGCATGCTTGTGCAGGGTGTTTATGTGTGCCCATGTGTGTATCTTTACCGAGTAGGCTGAGTAGGTGTATGTACATAAAATCTGCCCAGAATTTCACAATTTAAGTTAACTGTGTGGAGGGCAAAGAAGGCTGTGGACAGAGAACAGAAGGATGCATCCATTTCTTCTATGAACTGGATGAATTGTTAGTCTGGGGAATTCTCACTGATGTGCCTGCCCAACCCATGAATTCAGCTCCTGGTCCTTGTGGTAGCCACGGAAAGTCCAAAAACATCCTTTCCTCCTTCTCCTCCCTATGTTACCTGGATTCAGATCTGGAGCTTCTATAGAAGAGGAAGCAAAAGAATTTCCAAGATCCAGAGAGAAAAAATAGGGATCTGAAAACAGAAAAGGACGGATGTGACATTAAAAACCACCCAGCAATTTACCAGTACAGAACAGGTACCCAGGTACTGCCAGGGCCCATGGGGCTGCCCATGGACTGAAAATGCTTTGAGAAAAGCAGCTGAACGAGGAGACATCAACATCACAATGAAATCTGTGCTCCTTACAGACAGTACCAAGTGAAATGCTGGCCCACTGAAGTCCATGGGAGTTTTGTCATTGATTTAACTGGGGCCATAGTTCCACCCCAGTCCTTTATGTCTTCTGTTGATAATATTGTAAACAGCCTCACTAAGTTATAAAGTGCAAACCTGCCCAAGGCATCCTAGTGATGAGCTACACTGCTGTAGGTGGTAACCAAACTGTAAATAAAGCTGTAACTCTTTCGACATAGCCCACAACAATATTTTTTCCTGACTAGAAATTCAAGCTTGATACAGAGTAGGGAGAACACACTGACTCTAAAACCTCCTAGGACAGACTGACATGGAAGACCAAGCTGATTCCAGGAACACAAGTAACTCACCTCTCTATTTTAGAGAAAGTTATTTGTGCTCTGTAAAGCTCCAGTGTATAAAACGTATATGAGCAGATCATTAAAAAAGGGGGGAAAAAAAGAAAAATAAAAAAGAAAAATCAACAAAGAAAACCCAAACAAATTCTTTGACATCAGCTGAAAAAGAACGTGACAAATGACAGCCTTCTGGGCCCAGGGCTTTTAATTGCTCTCCATACAGATCTTGCTTGAGATGAGTTGGTTTGGTTTAGGAGTTGGCTCCTGAGCCCACACCTCCCAGATTACTGGGTTCTCCAGGAACCTTCCAAACACCCAAACTCTTACAGGGAAAGCACCAAATCACCTAATTTGCAAGGGAGAGCTGAGGATAATGGGACTGAGATAAAGCTGGATCTACTTTCCTGCTGTCACTGACAGTCTGGGCTTTCTTGTGACAAATCCTTCTCTTGTTTTATTTCCCAAAGCAGTACTGTCAGGGCAGCCCAGCTGCTGGGCAAAGCTGAGCCTGGGTGCTTACCTGGGGAAGGGACAGGGAAAGTCACAGCTGCACTCACAAGTCAGGTAACAGAAAGAGGAGAGGAACAGGTCCTGAGTTTAGGAAAGAATTTGCTTTTGAGTTTTAAACAACGTTAGTATGGGCACCATTTTGGCATTTCTAAAAGCCAGCAGAAAGCCTCTGCCGAATAATGAGGTTTGAAATGGTGATTCCTGAAACAAGTCATTTTTCTCCGGTCCATACGGCAAACCCATGCTTTTCTAGCCTGTGCCACTCAGCAGAGCAGTGCAGTGTCACGGGACAACTCACCAGATGTCCTGCTGACCACGAACATTCCTGGAGCTATGTGAGCAAACCCCTCAGCAGAATGCCAGCAGTACACAAACCTACACCTGAAAGACATACAGGTGTTTAGATCTCCTAATCTGAGCTCCAAATCTCACTCAGAGCCATCTTTGGTTCCTCGTGCATCTTTTGATCTAATCCTTGTCCTGACTTGTGTTGGTGATATTGCCACTGGCAACAGGCAAAGTCAGGAATGTAAGAACAAAGGAACGTAGAACAGAGAGAGACCATCCAGGCCATAAAGCCCAACATCATGAAAAACTCATGAGCCTGAAACTTACCTGAATCTCTTACTTTGTCAAATAAAAGCTTTCATATCACCCTGTAAATAAACTGGTACAGATATTTTCAATTCGGTCAGTGAAACTCCATTTGGGTTGTATTCTATGTCAAAAAAAAAAAAATCAGATCAATGAGATCAAAATTATTTTGCTTCTTTTCACCTTCCAGATTAACAGGAAACTATGTTATGGCTACAGAATTAGTTGACTGGGTTGATGCTGATTTAAGCTGGTGAGTATTGGAGTAGCTGACATCTCAAAGCCAAGCTTAAGATGATCAATTCTGCACATGAGAGCTCCACTGATTTCCCTGGCCTTGCCCAATGGCCCAGCTTGGGCAGATCAATCACACTCTGGACATAACAAGTGGAGAGACAGCACTTAACCACCCTGCACGTGTCTGCTCATCAGGGCAGCACACAACAGAAATTCTGGCACTGATTGTCCAAGGGAAGATGAAATAAGAAAGGACCTATTCTCTCTCATCACTGTGAGACTCAAGATGTTCTAGAGGCAGATACCAGACAGAGACAGATACCAGTAAAGCTGTCATTAAAAAACCCAACACCCAGTACTATTTACTAGGAACCCTGGTTTTTCAGTAGCATCACACATAAAATGCCTGATCCTGTTCCCATCAAAATTAAATGCAGAATTCCCACTGTCTGGCCTAAGGATCGGGCCCATTATACATTTTAAAAAGTTAGATCAGCAGCTTGCAAAGTCTCGAAAGGGTTTTTATGATGCTGCCTAATTAATACAGAAGCAAATAGACTATTTCTCAGGAGGTGAAAAGCAGGAATTATTTAAAAGCTGCCTTTAGGCAAACTACCAGGGAAAAAGAAAAATGTAACTACTGGTTATGTCAGATTTCATTTTCCAGATCAAAATTCATTGTGTCAGCTCTTTTTCTTTGTTGTGATTCTTTAAAGATGTAATGAGAGCCCTGTGTGTGTAGGAAAAGAAGGTGCTTTGGGAGCAATGCAGCATCTTAATGTACTTTTTCCCACCTAATAAGTATCTTCCAAATGGGAGTCTGTGAAGGAGGGCAAGAAACAAAAGACAGAGGTGCTTCCCCTCTTCTCCAGGCTACCTCTTCATGGGACAGGAAAGCTTTTCACACATTGAATTGTGCAATACAAGGGGTATTAGGGGTCAATTATTTAAGTGTTGCATGACTGTAACCCCTTACATTAACTTCTGCCTAAAAGAATAATAAAGGAACTCTTATCCAAAGGTCTTGTCTTCTAATTATGTAAATACAGGTCTGAGGGGATAGCAGAGCTGCAGCTAAAGTCCCACAGCAGGTCAGTGACAGGGCTAGGATTAGCCACAGTCCCGTTTTTCCCAGCACAGGCTGCCTCCAGATTTGCAGCTGCTGTAGTTTGGCACAGAGCTGCCGAGGCAATTGAACCTACATCTGCCCACACCAGGTCCTGGTTATGGCGTCTGTTTTTAGAAATTATGGCTGGAGCACCACAAGACCAGAAAGGCACCAAACACCCAAGTCCTAGGGGAAGTCAATAAACTCCGCTTCCATTATCCCCTCTGAAACAACCCAGCTGAGAAGGAAAGTGATAGGAGAGCTATGGATACATCATGCACTGGTAACTTAGAAAAGCTTACTTAGTGTAAGCTCTGTGTGTAAGAGGTTTGTGCTGCTTAATCCTGTCTAAACCTGCTAAAACACTGCTTTTTAATTCAAGGTTTGACAAGGGAGGGTGTTAAGCCCTGGCCTGCACAAAGAAGCAAACGGTGTGAGGACCCTGTGAAAAGCAGAGCAAGTCCAGCGTGAGGCCAAACTGAGCTTTGTGCCAGTCCCGGGCCGGTGGATGGGCAGGAGGGAGGATTGGCAGGCACAGCACAGCCTGGCCGGATCCTGCTGCAGTCAGTGGAGGTGCTGCGGCTGAGGGAGGGAGGTGGCTGCCCAGGGAACCCATAAAAAAGTGCTGCATGTTGACTCCAACAGCTGCAAGAACAAAACACAATTTCAGGCATGAAGTAGCCAGATGACCAACCAGAGAAAAAGCATCTGACCAAAAGTCTTTTCTACTTTGCAATATTTTTCCTGCTTTGTCGCAATACTGCTGCAGAGGCTTTTCAAAACTGATTCACTCCGTGTTGCCTGGAGGACGTGGGAATCATTCTGGTGCAACAGGACAAGCAAAGGCCTCTGCATTATTCACTCCCACTACACTGTCAGCCTTGTTGGTTCGCTTCCATACACAGCACAAATTTCACCCACAGCAATCAAAGCCCAGCCTCTGGAATAAGGTGTGTCTTTGCAGCAGCTCCTGGCTCCGCTGCTGCTCCCTGGCCACGGTCTGGCTTTGCAGGGAAGCTGCTGCTTAGATAACCATTCCCATTCCATGGGAATTTTGAAGACCCTTAAATATTCAAACTTGGGCTCAGCCAGTGAAACTCAGAAAGCACCAATACCTCAGCAGGCTGGCTCACCCTCTTGTATTTCTGGGATGCCCTCCAGGTACCTGAGGACTGTAAAGCAGAGAAAAAGGAGAGTCAATAATTCACGCTTTTACAGGACTTATTTAGATAAGCCTGAGCAAACCAAGCCAGCCACGCACTCTGCTGGGGCTTAGCTGCATCAGTCCTTAAATACTTTGTCTGATGGCTCCTTTGAATTCTAAAGGAAAATTAAGAAGCTTGCTGTTTTAAGAGGTTTTGTAGATCTCCTTCTTTTAATTCTCCTCATGTACTCTCTCTGGGTGTGTTCTCATTACAGCTAGGAAAGACCTGAAGATCTTGCTTCCAGGTTCTTCAGTGCGGGGCTGATATTTGAATTCCAGTCATAAGAATGTGAACACAAAAGAACAAATGTTGAAGAATTTCCTTACTCACCAGTTTTCCCAAGATTTGACTTAGATCTTGGTGACTCTACTGGTAATTTCTGTATTTTTTCACAACTACAGAGCCAAAACCATATTTGATGTGAATGTGCTGAAATTTACATTTCTTCAAAGAGTTGTCTCTATTTGAATACAGTTGCTGTTTGGGCCTCAGATAGCCTTGAATAAAATAAAAGACTGATCTAGCGCCTGTGGAGTCAATAGGAATAATTTCTGACTGCGATACGGTTTTGATCTCGAGTCTGTACAGCAAAGCAGGAACTGTGGCAGTAAAAATGAGAGTTACACTTCACTCAGAAATGGCCAGGGACAAATGACTAAATCCTGACCTCTCAAGAACATCTGAGACAAAATTCCTTTGCAAATATCACACAGGTGAAGTGCTGTGCAGAACAGGGCAAGTCACTTTTTATGTGTCCTCCCAGGAAGTCTGGGGTGTGATAGGGAGACAGAAAAATAAAGAATATCATTGGGCCGGGCAGCTTCCAGTTCTTCTCTTTTCAAAAGAAGACAGAGAAAAAAAAAAAAGAGCAAAAAAGGTGGGGGGGAAAAAAGGAACAAACCTTTGCCTGCTGAGAGGAGATCATCATTTAGTCATTATTGTGGGAGCCTTGCAGTAGTCTAAAGGAGATTCAGATGAGGACATCTACTTAAAATTATTTCATAGCCTTTGTAACATTTGCAGCAAACTAATGCAAGCAAGGACTCATTTCTGTTAGTCAAGAAACTGTTTATGTTGGCAGAAAATGTATCTTCAAAGCCTACTAATGCAGCATTACAAAAGACAACAGTAGGTTACTCAAACTGGAGACCAAACCTGTTTACTTTGATGAAAGAAATAGTTTAAGCCACCAAAGGGTGCAGCAACAGCTGACAGGACAGGCCAAACACTGACTCCAATCCTGCAAATGCTTCCTCTTCTGAGGCCAAAAATCTAAATAACACAAATG
Source organism: Donacobius atricapilla (assembly GCA_013397315.1). NCBI lineage: Eukaryota > Metazoa > Chordata > Aves > Passeriformes > Mimidae > Donacobius > Donacobius atricapilla. The sequence continues at coordinate 191,141 of WBMY01015366.1, read as the reverse complement.
ATGGGAATGCGTACAGCAGCTCTGTTATTTCTAGCTGTAGTTAGGAATAAAACCAATCAGGCTATTTGTCAAGGAGCAGCCATGCAAAACACAGGGGCTTTATCTTAAATGACACAGATAAGTAACATTTCCATTGAAGTTTTTTGGTTGCTTTAGCCACAAACTGGCAGTCACCCTTGGTAAGCAGAAAATTGTTGGATTTTAATAAGCTCTCCTGGGACTGCTGGACAGCAGGGACACTTCAAGACAGTTTATTACTATTTTCTCACTCTCAGTCTCCCTTGGGTGACTTCGGGATCATCCATGCCAGGACAGAGATACTTGGGCTGCCCCCAGGCAGGACAGCTCGCTTCAGCAGAGCCTCCTCCTTTGTGAATGTGACCGTGCTGCTCTCAGCAGGCAGGCAGAGCGTCTCTGTCCCACATTCCTGACACTGGGACACCACTCCCATGCCGGGATGTGCACGGCACAGACATCCAGGCACGTTGCACAGAGCCAGCTTGAATAGGAATTGCCGGCACCGAGCCAGAGCTAATAGGGCTGGCGAGACCTGAGCTGACTCCTGCAGTCATGAGTGCAGGGAGCCAGGTCAGGAGCAGCGCTGTACCCTCGCCTGCAGCCAGGAGTGCTGGGAAACAGGGCACAAAGAGGAGCTCAGATCCTGCCCGGTTTTTTAGCACCAGCTACCCTTCTGCCATGCAGACTTGCCTCGGTATTTTAGATTACTCTTCCCAGTGCTCATGTCACCTAATTTCTCTCTTTACCCCAACCATCCTGGCCTCTAGCATGCAATGGTGAGGTGAGTGTGTAAGAAATTAATTTATAACAAAATTAAAATACTCCAGTGAGTTACAGCCAATCTGCAGCACAACAGTTTTCAGCCAGATGGTCAGGCTATCACGACCATCTAGTCTGAGCTCCTGATTAATGTGGGTCACAGAATTTCCTGCAGCCTGTTGGCAGGTTTAGCTCCAAGCATTATTTGTCAACACAACTGCAGCGTGGTTCTCCATCACCCCTGTGGTGACCCCTGTGCCCCTCTTGAGCAGGGCAGCCAAGCAGGATGGGGTTTTTAGGTAGACAGCATTGCTGTCTGCAAGATTCAGAGAGGTGCAGGAAGGTCCAGAGCACTGGCAGGTGCTGGGAGCTCTCGAAGGCTCCAAGAGCTGGGGCTGGGCTCTCGCAGCTCCCATTGGCAGGGGCAGGAATCACGGAGTCCTGCCCCCAGTTGTAATGAAATCAAGTGGAGTTTTGCTTAACTAAGGGCTGAGTCAGTCATGAGTCAGGATTCATGGACTTGGCCCAAAACACACATACATTTAAAAATAATTGCCTTGAGTGCTTGGATAAGTTTTCAGCAACACTGGGGAGATGTGAATAATTTTGGTCCAGTAGGAAGATCAAAGAACTCTGCAAATATCCCTGTTACCCGGCCTCATGGGCACTGTCCTGCCCAGCCACAGCAGCTCTTTGCATCCCAGGGTGAGAACCTCAATGCATGGGTATCAGAGAGTGAAATCATACCTACTCTTTGATGTATTTATATGGGTGGAGATTCCAGGTCATGCAGTGAAATGGAATTACTCACACCCTTTTGTTCCCAAGGATTAAAGCCTTTATCTTCATATTCTCGGCGGGAATATCATAATGTTTCAGGAAAGGAACCCTAAGATCTATACCAGTTGTATGCTACTGTTCTTTTAAATATATATGATCTGTGGTTAGCCTTCAGGACAGAATGGAGAGGCATAAGAGCAAACAAATGAACTAACAGTAAAGAGAGTGCGTGGCTGTGAACAGCCGAGCACAGCCTATTGGTACAGGGCTGATCTTCCGTTCCCTCACTCCCACGGAGCGCTCATCACTTGTAATCATATGGGAAAACTGCACCAGCAAAATAACGTATTGTTAATATTCCTGTGTTGATTCTTTTCTGCCTGTGATATCTTGCCCTAGCTTGAACAGCCCCAGGCACATCTATTACACACATCCAAAGGATGTGTCTTTCCTTATGGTTTGAAGGTAATGAGGAGATCCATGAAACCGTTTGCCTGCTTGGTACCAGGCTCATACCCTAAATCATGAGCATGACCCTAGCACACAAAGTAACTTTAGGAAGACGAACAATACCACAAGGTAACAGGTACCAGCTATTCTGTAATACTTGTCTTTCTGCTTTCTCTACCCTCTTGGCAAATACAAAGCAAGCCAAAGTAGTTTTCCCCTGCTACAAAGAAAAAAGAGGATAGCTGCACCGCTGGGCAGGAGGATGAAAAAGGCAATTGTGGTGAAGAACCTGACATGCAGGAACCTGCTACATTGTGGTAACTCACCTGTATGGCAGAGCCCTGAGCACAAGCAAGACTCAGAACCAGTGCAAATCATAAGCTGGGAACAGATAATACTGGGCAAAGCTGCAGAATCTCAGCACTTCTGTCATGGATAATTCAGGCAAACCCTCATGCTGAAATCATGGTAAGCCATTTGGCACTGTGATGAGTATTAGCTTTGGTGACATCTCCTAGTGATCTACCTTGGCAAGCTAGAAAAGGTGTGAAACAGAATATCTATTAGAACTAATTATCATTATTTGCCTTCAGCAGGTGCTGAGAACTTCACTGCAGAGTGCTGAGAACTTCACTCAGAGTGCTGGGTGGTGTACAGCACACAGCAAGGAACAGGCAGGATACAAAGGATATACAATTAATGAGAGCAATGCCAATTCAGTTTCAAAACAAATTATTTGCCTCTCAGTCACTTAGCAAATCAGACCTTAACCACAGTTTCTGTAAGACACCACTACACAGCAGTCATGGAGCACATAATTCCTTTTCATTCCTCAAGCCAGCTCTTAGGTGAGTATCCTGTATCCACTGGAAAAGAACACGATCCCTAATGCTCATGGTTTCAAGGCAAAGTGTAAATATGTCAAGGACACCCTGAAGTAAAGACAGCAAATCCCAGTTGAAGATTTGAATTTAAAAACCTGTTTCATAACTTTATGATGCTATCTTTGGTTTGGGGTGTGTGTGTGTTTGTTTGCTTGTTTGTTTTTAACATTTGAGCTAGATGGACACTTGGTAAGGCCCAGAACAAGCAGAGGAACAGCCAACAAGAGACTGGTGAGCAGCTGGGAGTGATGAGGACAGCACAACATGCAGCAGCCCTGCTACAGGCACTTCCCTCACACTCTGCATTTTACAGGCATATCTAAGAGGACTTCAATCCCTATCTAGGAGATTTCATGCTCTATTCCTTCACTGGACAACTAAATTGCACTCATGTGCCTTAAGAGCAGACAGACACGGACAGTGGTCTCAGAAAATCACTTTCACAGAGATCCCAACAAGAGCCTTTTCCTCATCCTGCCATTCCTCCCATAATCAATGACCCAGTTGAGACTGAGAGGGGCAAGGACTTGCAAAAGAATAAAGCACATGTTTAAGACTGAGCCCAAGAACAGTTTTACTGAAGTTAAGCACATTTCATAGAGTTGGGCTGAACTCTGCAACTGCTCATCGTTCTTGCTGATTGCATCTGCATCAATAAAGGGTGGTTATGAGAACAAGGATCAGCTGTGAATTACATGGAAGGGAAAGGTGAAGAGAAGAGAAATCAAGGAGGAAAGTTGGTTGCTAAGGGAAAATCAGGGTCTGAAGAAAGACTTTTTGGCTTTTGCAGTAATTACAAAATCTCCCCAGCTGCCAGGTGGGAGGGTTCAAGTGAGCTGCCCGTCATAGCTGTGACTCTAGTGCTCATAAAGGTCAGCCTGGCCACAGGAAAACAGGCACAGCCAAATGCCAGGCATTTGTTTGGCTCCAAGAGTCACTTGCTGATTTAAAACTGCAACTGAAACACAGCGTGAAGTTGCAGCACACCAGGACTTGAGCTTCTTCCAGCAGCACAGAGGTGTGGGAGGCTGGCTGGTGCCAGCAGGGCCTGTGGCTGGCAGAGGTGAGGCCAGGGGTGGGTCTGGGCTCCTCACCTCCCACCAAGCCACTGCCCAGCATCCTGCAGGAGCCTTGGGAACATCCATGAAGGCTCAGTGACTCCACAGAGTTTCATCTGTGGTGGAGGACAGGACAGGACAAGTTACTGAGCTGAGATGTGTCACTGGGACACGATAAGCAGGGGCAGGACTCACAGGACCAGGTTTTTATTTCTGGCCTGCTGGATGATTATGGATGAAAACTCACTTTCGCACTCTGTAAATTGGGATTAAGCATATTGGCCTTTGTAAAGGCTCAGCAGATAGAGACATTTGCGTATTTAGAAGAGAGGTAGCAGTTCTATGCCTGGCATTTATTTACATGCTTTAAAGCACAACTGGCTTTTTCTGTGTGTGTGTGTGTGTGTGTGTGTGTGTGGTGCACTGTATCATAGAGCTGCTGCCTCCTGAAATCACCAGTTAAATGAATCAACACCATGTGTGCCATTTGGTCAGTTATTGGAAGGATGATCAGACAGCAACAAGCATTTCTTCTTTGAGGGCCGGTAGCCAAAGAGCATCATTTACCCAATAACACACAGACACCGGGCATCCCAGGCACTCCCCGCAGGAAGCCGAGGGCTCTGCTTCAGCCTGTGTGTGCTGCACAGCACTGGGCAGGGCGTGGGCAGGGGGACAGGTCACCCAGAGACACCGAGTCACAGAGGTCAGACCTGAGGAGCTGAGGCCAGGATTTGGCCCCATTCCCCATGAGTGTGTCCAGGGCAGCCACAAATGGGTGAAGGCACCAAGCAGGTCCCCAGCTCTCACTGTTGGTGGCTGCTGGGCATCTCAGCCCATCATGTGCATGTACTGTACCAGTGAACTGAATAAATTTGTCCTCTCTTGATAGTATTAAAAACTTATTTCTGAGTAAGTTTTTATAAATCTTCACCAGCTGCTATGACCCTTTAGTCCCTTCACCCCTCCTCTAGTCGCAGGGGCCAGGTCCATGAAGCTTGAACCATGCACCTCCTCTGCAAGTCAGACTAAGAGTGCTGACAGCAGGACTGGAAATCACAGGCAAAATGCTCTGCTCCGTGGGGATGCTGGCTGCAGAAAAGGAACTATTCTGGTTTTTTCCAGCAGTGCAACTATTCCTGATAGTTCCAGCCCCAGCATGTGCAAGAGCTGGGGTTAAGATGATCAGCTCTGTGATAAATCTGGAGATGACCAGATGTATTTAAATTCAGCAGGCAGAGGCCCTGCTGGGGCTCTCCTGGGATCAGCACCGGGACCGGCCCCACATCCCTGACCAGGGAGGGATTCGCAGAGTGAGTGGGTCTGGCCTGGTGTGCACAGCCCTGCTGCCAGCCCGGCCGTGTCCTCCCTGGTGAGCCCCTCCGCGGGCGCCGGGAGAAGCCACCCCTGCTGGGGAACAGCAGGCTCGGGATGCCACAAGAGGGAGCAAAGTTGCCGGCTGGGCACGGAGGGGAGCTCTCGGACCCGCCTGGGGACCCTCGGGCTGGGGTGAGCCCCCTGCCTCTCCTGACACCTCTGGAAGGGCAACACATGGCACTGCCATCACGGAACCAATTTCTACCTAAAAGAAAAAGTAGAACAGGCACAGGAACGAGCCGTGAAAACCAATCAAGTAGCAAAAGCTGATCAGCATCTCCAAATTTCACAACTATGGATGCATGTGTGTGTATGTATAAACATATATATATACATAAAAACACATACATGTCTATTAAAAAATCTTCCATTATGCCTTAAGGCATTTGATTGTTTTGTTAATTCCCAGGATGTAATCTGTTTTGCATTAAGTGGGATGTTAAGCATCTAATTGTCAAGCGTTGATAAGTCATGGGAAATTTTATTCCAAGATAGGCATCAGCTGAATGGAGATAAAACAAATCAGACACCGAAGTGCGATTTCCAGGTGAGATCAGTGTGTACCAGAACTGGGCCATGCCAGGGATGAGCTGCAGGAGTGCTACAGGTGGAAATGGGCAAATTGAGGATTTACAGATCAAAATCTGCCATTACCAACTGCTCCCTGTTCCCAGCTGTGCATGGCACTGATGGTTTGCACCTGGGCTGATGATAGCATTTGGAAAAGGCCCCATTCATGTAAAACCCATTATTTACACCTACAAGTACCAAAGCATCTAAAAATACCATTAATTACCCATAAGTATCAGAGCAGAGACTGTAAACATGTTTTTCTGCCCCCTCTTATCTCTTCAAATGAGACCAAGTTTACCGCGCAGCCCAGCCCCTTGCCGGCCAGCCCTGCCACGTGCAGGTCATGCCCTTGTAAGTGAGCATCAGACACATTTTTGCAATTCAAACTGAGATTATTGTCAGCCCAAGTAATTGCTTGATCTTGTGATTGGCAGCATTACCTTCCTCCTGCCTGTGCACCTCACATTGTCTTTCACTGCAGGCAGAGAGGTCTCTGAGCAGAGACTCTTCCCATGTCTGCCCGAAGGTGAGTCACAGCACGTGCTTCCACCCATCCATCTAACATTAACATCCAATATTAGGGTGTCAGAGGCTACTCCGGGTCCTGGCCCATTGTTTTTATTACTAGAACTCTTTAATTGTCCTTAGACTGTCAAGCAACTTTGTCTGGAGTGGCACAAACAGAAGGAAAGGAAAGCAGATCCCCTTGGTGCTGGGTGCGTGCTCCTTCACCAGACACAGCATTCCATCAGCAGGGTCCTGTTATCTCCATGACCTCCCAACGCTGGCTGCTCTCTGTCATGATTTGGGAACAGCAGAAGCAGATGCAGAGATTGGGGGTTGTGATACCAACACCCTTTGAGCTTTTTAATCTCAAGTACTGTTTGTTTTTCTTGGCACTTCCGACCGACCACGGCTCCTCCAGAGCAGCCTTGCGGTTCTGAGCTTCTGACCAGAGGCTGGAGGTGACTGTGAGCCTGTCCCTAACCCTTCCAGCTGCCACCTGCACCCCTGGTCGTCCGCATGTCCCTTGCATCAGCCTCTCCAGAGGCAGCAGGGGCTGTTGATGGACTCACACGCAGCCCTTCCAGACACCCAGTGACTTCAAAATATGCACTTAGCACATCCACCCTTGTTCCGAATTGCGACAGCACAGAGGAGACATTCACAAAAAGATGAGCAGTTTCTGGAATTTCCTGATTATGTGCTGTTAAAAAGCAACTGGCACTAAGTTGAATTCTAGTTCTTTTAAGAAGCTGCTTTTTTACCTTTGCTTTCTTTTCCCGTTGTTGTCAGGGAAGGTGGGAGAGGAAGCCAAAGAGGAAACACAGTAAAATCCCTACATATTTTAGGGACAAAAAGCAGTTGTCATTTCAGAAGGTATTTTTAAGAAACTTCTTCAGTTGCCAGGCAATTTTGTTCTGCACAGGGCTGCTGCAGGCAAGGTAATAACACAAACTGGTATTATATTGTACATAAAAATAAGGATATATTCCCAGCTGAATCAGAGCTGCCTTCTCACCAGGGCTCTGACAGTCCTGACTGGTGCTCGGGGCTGGTGACTCAGCAGCCATTGGTGACTCAGCACTCACAGAAATCAACGGAAGCACCTCCAGAATTTTTTGTAAAAGCTGAATTAGGCCACATTTTAGCCTGGTAAGGGAAATGTGCTTCTGACAACTTGACTTTGTAACTTTCTGTGTCTGCTCTAAACTAGCTTCAACTGAATTTTCACAAAGACAGCATTTCCCCACTGGTTTCTTGACCCAAAATGGCCTGGATTTCAACACTTGCAGTTATTTGAGCTCAAATCTTCTATGTGTTGCTTGCAGTGACTGTAAGGATCTAAGCGACTTTTGACATTAAATCCTTTGGCTTCAAAAAAGCATTTACATACACAAACCTTTTTTTTTTTTTGTCTTAATCTTCTTTCTATCTTCTTTTTTTTCCCTCTCAAGGTGGAATGTGCATTCTTTGGGTCAGAAAGCACTATCTACTGCCATTAGGACTTTCAGTTCATTGTTAGTAAACAATGTGGTGGAGGTGTACCTCTGCCTCTCAGATATTTGCCAGTTTTCTTTAGGGTGAAATTCTTAGTGGTAAAAGAAGATTGTTAAAAAATGTGAGGAGAAGGAAGGGAAAATATTCAGTTGCTTTGTAAATAATTTTGCCCTGCTCCTGATACTTTTGGTTGCCTAGCTGCATCCCAGCTCTGTATCACTTCCCCATATTCCACCCACAGGAGCCCCATGAGCAATGGCTCAATGCTGAGTTACCACAAGCCAGTTCTGGCAGTCCCACATTTGGAGGGCAAAGCCCTACCACAGCTGTGAGCTCCTGAAAGCCTCATATGACACCTGAACCATCCTAAAGAAACATCCTCTTGGGTTGGTGACCACTTTTGGGTTTGAATAGAGATATGGAGGACCTGGCATTGGTTTGTGCAGTGCCAGGGAGGGCCTGCGAAGTGGGAATGATGCCTCTTCTGACATTTTAATCAGCAAGGCCCAGCCTGTTTGTGCTGGGCAGCCCCCACGCAGACGCCAGCCCTGGCACCCTGTGCCAATGCCAGCCACTCGGGATGGATGTGGGAAAACCACAGCGCACCCACACTCAGAGTCACAGGCTCCTGTCCTGGCTGAGTTGACTCAGCCCCTTATTTTTGCAGGGAAGATATGCAGGATCTGATGGAGTTTATCAGGTGTGTATGGGCAGGGAGTGGCTGCTTGGCTTCAAAGAGCAGATAAGGCCATCAAAGCGACTGTCAGCTCTAAACACTGCCTACTCACCCAGCAGACCTGAGCACCACCTGAGCTCAGACTCCAGCCTGTCTTCAGGAGCCACTGAGGACTCATTTACTGTGTTTACTGCTCACCACTGCTGTCAGCAGGCAGACTCAGCACAGCCTCGAGGAGAGGAGTCATCCCTGCTTTTTGTTCTCCGCTTGTGCATCAGCAGCACCTCAGCCAGGAGATGCAGCCGTCGTAGCTGCACGAGGTACTGGGAGCCAGGGAGGGCTGCGAGCAGGGACCACTTCCCCCCGCTTCTGCTCCTCAAGAATCTCACATGGACACGTTTGGGAAGTAAAGGAGCGGTGTTAAGACACACTGTGGGTCAGGCGGCAAAGAAAGACACCTGGGAAGGGACAGGGATCCTGTTTAATCCCAAGGGCCTATTCCAACACAGAGCAGAAATAAGAAGCAGGCAGGAAAGGTTACAGGTTTCCCACCACCCTCAGAGGCAGACAGGATGCCAGAGGAGAGGCAGGAGTGCATGAAAACAAAGCAAAACTTCTCAGTTGACTCGGGGCAGGAGCAGGGACAAGACAATCTTCTGCCAAAGGCTGTTTCAGCCAGCACCACCTCAGGAGGACTCAGATGGAAAGAATTTCACTTGCGGGCCGGAGGGCAAGTCAGATACAGTATCTAAGCACATTACCCCACCCTTCTCTAGGCTTGTCTTCGGTTTTGATATGCAGCGTGAAAATCTGGAATGCATTCATAAATAAATGTCAAATTCTCAGATGTATTGTCAGCCTTAAAGAAAAGGAGCAAACTTAATTAAAAATCCCACTGTTTCTTTGACTCATTACCTGAGTCACATCTTCAGCATTGCTACTTTTTATATCTTTAACATTGAAATACATGTATCTTTACATTATACATGATACACATTTTACATTATGCATTTTACACTGAAATACATTATATCTTTAGCACTGAAATACAATGAACAATTATAAACTCCAAGAAGTCAGCAATGTGATACTCCAGTGTCTGAGGACGTCATCCATAAGCTGTAGCAACAAGAGGCTCAGGAAGCCTGAGGAATCCCTGTGCAATACTCTCATGTGATAATGACAGGCAGATTGCCACTTATTGAAATCACAAGATGCCATGAATCCACTCCCATATTCCCTACCCAGTGAGGACATATTTTGCTGCATTTCAGATATTTTGCTCCATCAAGTGACAGCACAGAGCCATTGGGCTCCAGATGTGTATAACTAAAACTCTCCTCATGGTGGGCTGGCACGTTCACCCCCTGAAGACTCCGTTTGTTCCAGATTTGTTCCTCTCCCCTGATCCACAGGAACACAACGCTCCCACCTGACACTGGGTGTTAGAAGGAAACCAGTTCTGGCCACCCACACCACAAACCATTTCCATGGCTGGCAGCGTCCCATTTCTTCCTGGCTTCAAAGGAGTGGCTGTGGGCAAGATGCCGTGTGACGGGGCAGGTTGGGCTGCCCGTGCCTCCTCCCGGGGAGCCAGGCAGGCTCTGCCACAGCACGGGGCCCCAGCAGCAGCTCCTCTGCCTCGCAGCAGCACCTGCATTGTTTGTGCTCTTCCAACAAGGATGAAAGATGCTCCTGAATCCCAGCCTTGACCACAACTGACAATAAAACCCACAGAAGGCACCTAACCCTTCACACAGCAAGGACAGACCCACCAGTGCTATCCTGTGAGAAGGCGTCAGCCAGACCACAACAAAGTCCACCATTTCCATGGGCTTTGGCTGAGGTCTGCTTTAAAAGCCTTCCTTTTCCAGGACAACCCCTGTCTGCAGCCAGCTTGGTTCATCACAAAGCCAGTGGCAAACAGTAGTAGGTGTGTTTTGGCAAAACTTATCACAAACATAACTGATAACTGGATAGGGATAACTGGATGAACAGGGATCCCTACCTGTCCAGCACAAAAATAACTCTCTGGCTGGTGGTTCTGCTGCTGGTCAGGAGGCAGCAGGCTCTGAGGGGTTCAGCAGCAGCTCTTCCCTGCCCAGGACCCCAAGCAGACACATGGACTAGCTGACCCACTAGGGTCTCTTTCAGATATATTTTCTATTATGGAAGAGTTTCACCATTTTACTGTATCTAGTTATTAACAAGATTTATCATTGCGGTTTGTCACTAGAGAACAGGCACTTATACCTGATGAAACAGAAGAGAATGGGCCAGTTGACACTGTGGTGATACTTCTTATTTTTCAACAGTGGCCATGGACGTGTAAGAGCAAGCAGAATCCACCTCAGTAATTTTGCAAACTAGGCTGTCAAGCTCCAGTGCCAGGAAATCTACCTGGGGCAAAATGCAACCTAAACATCACATCACTGTAACATCTGCACTGCCTACTCCTGACTAGGTTTAATACAAACTAGCCTTTTTCAGCACAGCAATGTGGCCTGTATTTAGGCCCATATGAGAAGTTTAGTAACCCTCTTACACTGCCTTTTCCCAAGAGATTAGAATTTGGTCAAAAAACTTTTACTCTGGAGTGGCATTTTGCAGAGACACCCCCTCAGCTCAAGGGCAAACATGTTTTGAAAAACCTCCGTTTCAGCACTGAGGTGGCCAGGCTGTGGCACCATTTCCCAAAGAGGTTTTTGCCTTCTCATCTCCTCTCCCAGCCCCATGCAGTAATGCTGCCTTGTTTAAGGGTCACTGAAGGGCAGTGGGAATTTTCCCATCACCTTCAGAGCCCCGTGAAAATATCACTCACTGCTCCATTTGCATTTGTTTGCTTTTTTGTACAGCATGATTCCACCTAAGTCAAGCCTAAGCCCAGATAGCCAGCTTTGTTTAGTAAAGCACTGTGAACATTAGATTTAGGTCCCAGGATTTAAGTATGGACTTAAAGCTTGGCTGATCAGAACTGCACATCCATTTTATTCATTATTCCTAGCCCTGATGGTGCTGGAGCTGCCTTCAGAGAGCTCTTCAATACTGCTTTCGACATGCAGAATCACCAGCCCTCGTTGGCAACCACAGCAATTCCCCTCCACTCTGGGAATGCATTATTAATTGTGGAATTTGGATACCAGTGAACATCCTTACAATTTCCAGACTCTCGTGGTTGAGAAAGCAGGGCCCTTAAAAGGGTGCTTTGGGGCTATTTTCTGCTTAGAAAACAGAGAAAATAAAAATTCAGCAATTTAGTGCACTTTGGACCTCTTGAAGACTGAAGATCAGGGTCTAACCTCAGCTCCACTACTCATCCAGAACACATGCTGAAAAGTTAATGGAATTCCTTCAGACGTTCCCCAGCATGGCTGAGATCAGACACTGGCCCACACTGTCTGGGGCGGGAGATATTCTGAGCCAGACTCCTCACCCTCAGCCTTGGGAACATTTTCATAATGAACACGATGTTTGCAAAAACTAGTCCAAAGGTGGCTTCTCTGTCTGTAAATATGTCAAGAGCGAATTGGCAAGGCGACTTCTCCATCCCTGGAATGCGCAGGAAATAGCTGCGACTATACTTATCCAGAAAACAAACAGCTTAATTCCCACTACCAGAGCGGTCCCTGACATGTCACAGCAGCGCTGATAAAAGGCCATAACACACCGTATGCCCTGAAAATGGCTTTTAAATCTCAGCCCAAGCCTTTCACTGTGAGCTCATTAAAAGACAACTGTTCCCTCAGCCTGGCTGTGGTCACAGAGCAGAACGGGAGGGAATTGGAACCACTTCCCAGTCCTGTATCCATGTGTAACCTCCCAGGCAACGTAAACCTTCCCTTGGCTTGCCAATGTTGCCACACAAATCAGCACACCAGACTTGGCAGAAGTTTAGCCAACTTTGGCACAAGCTCTAAGCCAGTTCATTTCACAGTTGCTCAGAAAAACAAATCTGTATCATGAAGGTTCTTCAGAGCACTCACATTTGTGGTTTGGTTCTGGAAGTATTAAAAAAAAAAGGGCCAGATTCTGATTGTCTGATTGTCTGATTTACTTTGGTGCAAACCCTGAGTAATTTTACAGGCTTAAATCCAGGTTAAACTGCTCCTTATTCAATCACAATGTGGCTCTCAATCTCGTACAAGGGATAATTAAATTAGGTGAGATAAAGGGTTTTTTACCATGTCATTAGCATAAAAATATAACTTATGAAATTTAACACCATTTTAGTGGGGTTATTGATTTTGCTAAATTCTCTGTCAGAACCTTTATTTTAACAATCTTATTTAAAAATTGTTAATTAACTGTTGGCAATACTACACTCTGCATTAAGAATACATAAGCAAGAAAAAACATAATTTTGTTTTAACTTTGAAATAATTTTCTACTTCACATCCACTGAGAAATGTTATTTTTTTACTTGTGATTTTTTTTTTCAAAAAATATTGCTATCTATCTGTAAAGAGCTATCAGTATCTAAAACTTGGGGGTTTGGTTTTTGGTAGGTTTTTTTTGTAAAGAAAGTCACACTGGAAATGTACTAGTTAAATTTTGCAATGAAAATAAGTTAAATATCTGACAGTACTGTTCTGTAAGGGATTTTAAGGGAAATCAAAATTGGATCAAAGCTATGTTCAGAACTACAGCACATTTACAGCAAGTAATTTATCATTCTTCCATTAAAGTGGGATAAGTTGTATAGCCAAAAAATAGGTTTAATTTTATTTAGAGTCTGATTGATTTCAGTAGTGAGGACTGCATGCTATTTGAATCACATATATTTTATATAACATCATGTAAATTAAAGGCCTAATACTACACTCTGTACATGAGCCAGGCAGTGACAGGGAACTCAGAGCAGAGCAGAGTTACAGCTGTATGATAACATCCAACAATACACAGCTCCTTAAAATACCTAATGATGTGGTTCCTACTAACCACATTAACCTCTAGGAAACTGATTTTCTGTATTCTAGACACTTACAAACACTACTCTGGCTGTAAACTGTGCCCGCTTCAAATGCCAGAACTGAGCATCCTTCTTTGCAGCAATGGGGGCTGGGGGTTTGCCGATCCTGTGAATCCCCATCCAACTTCATGGCACCACAAAGCAAAGTGAAACACAGCAAAGAAGCAGAAACTTTGAGGAAGAAGATGACAATCTGGGAAAGCAGGGAAGATGCCAACCCACATCAAAGCTGTTTATGAGGCACAGTCACAAAATCTGAGAAACACTAAACATCGAGGTTCAGGCATTAGAAGTTCGTGTCATTGTGGCTTTCAGGAATTCACAGGAGTGTGTTGGGGAGGGAATGAGAGCTCAGCTAAAACACAAGGGGTTTCAGAAAGATATTTCAAGCATGAAAACAGAAGTAGCATGATTGGATATCATATTGTCAGTACGATAACAAGAAAGCCATGTTAGCTGGGACATCAGACAGTGGTGCTTGTGTGAAGCCTGCCAGGAGCACTTGTTGCTAAATAACTCCAATTCTCAGTAACTTGGAGACAGATCACCTCCTTGAAATGAAGCTAAGTATAAAATAGAAGTTGCCTAAAATAGGGGTTTGTGAACTGCAGTTACAGGAAAAGAAGGAATGCAACAGGCCAGTACCCCACTGCCTGGCTGCTGTGGGAAGGGACCAGAGACCTCTGCACTGCAACCACATCCCCACCACATTACACAGTCTCCTTTTCAGGTCAGTCAAGCTCCATCTTAATGATTATTAAGACATTTCTGCCACCTCCCCTTTTGCTGAAGGTGGCTCCTGAACCCCTCTGTTCCGTACTTGGAGACTGTCCTCTAGTTTCCTGCTTAAATTCATCCATGGCCAGCTTATAAATATTTGTCATCTGGCCAGAACTGGGGTTCAAGCTAATTCAAACCCATTGAAATTAATGAGTTTTTTTCCCCATTGACTTCAACGAGCCTTGAATTAAGGCCCTGTGTGTGGACAAAAAAAGGTTTAGGGCAGTTTTTGTAAGAGGAGAGTTTTATCCTGTTGATTTTGGCCTCTCTCCTCAGCCTGCTGTGAACTGTCTGCCTTATTTTAATGCTGTATTCTCATCCTGCTCCAGTGCAAAACTCCTATTGAAATCCAGGACGGCCTTGCCAAGTTGTTATTAATTACTGTGGTTCTCGAGGCTCAGTCCTGCAAACTGATCTGCGTGAGCTCAGAGCTGTCTCTTCAAGGATCTGCTTTCAGGATCTGGGCTGCAGGGCTGCAAAACTGAGCACCAAAGGGACCGATCCAATGTCGTCCGGCTCTGCCACCCCGGTGCCACTGCAGCCCCAAGGAGCTCGCAAGCCCGGCACTGCTGTTTTCCTTGGAAGGCAGGAAGGGGCCAGCAGGGAAACAGTCCTGCACAGGCAGCCTTGCCTTGAACACAGAGCTTTCCAGGCCAAAATAACTTCTTGCTTGTTGGAGTTCAAGCACAATTGAGCTGTGCTGGAGGAGAGCACAGCTGGGCTCTGCTTCTGTGGTCGAAGGGAAGAGAGCTGGGTTTTGAGGAAGCAACAACTGCTGTGGGATTTGATGTCTGCAGCTGGAGCATGGAATATTTCTTACCCTAAGAAATGGCAAGGTGTCACACAGGATGCATGTGAGGTCCAAAAATTATCAATATGTGAGCAATTTATTGTATTTCCAGCACTGGGAGATCCTTCTTTTATTACAAAATGGGATGTGCATCCCATGCCTGCCTTCATTACTGAACCTAGTACTTAGTGGTGCCAGGACTGCATTAAAAGCAAGTTTTGGGTATGTTTGTGTTGTTCATTTTAGCTGAATGGTGAAAAAACCCGGGAAAAGCTGCTTTGCAGTGAAAACAGAAAAATCTCAGCTAGTTACTGAAAAAAGTTATGAGCTCTTCAATTAGACCACAGGCATTTTATAAGGCAAGCAGGTCAGGGTGTACTTTACTCCCTGAACCTGAAATGTTAAAAGTCATGTGACATATTTGCTTTGAGTTATGTAGGATGAGTTTAGATCTCACTAATCTAGCGAGTTAGATGCCTGTAAAAATAAATAAGAACCTAAAAAAGGGTGACATCAGCCATAACTGCTTATTCTGCTCCAGATCTGGCAGGTAAAATCAGCAAGAAACCAAGTGCATTATGCTGCCTGGGCTCTGTGCCTATTTCTCATCATGTAGGGAGCCAGGCCAAATCCTTGACACAATAGCAATTTCTGCTCAATGCCAACTCTTCCCTGCCTGGCGGTGCGAATGCAGAGCCGGCTCCTGAGGTCATGGAACTGTAATGGAATCCAAACTGCAAGGAAGATCCCTGCTTCAGGAGGGGAAATGGCTGTTGCATTGAGGCCGTTTCCACTGGGTTCAAACTCATGCTGTCAGGAGACAAGTTACAGTGACAGCAGATGAGAACATCCTGAATTGAGTCACCCCTCATGCCAAGCCACAGGTAATGCATGGACGAGTGGCCTCGAGAAGGGCTGGGAAACAACTGAGTCAGAAGAAATGCTGAACGCTCCAATTCCAGGTGTCTGCGTCAGCTATGACATAGCAACTGCCAGCCATGGTAAGTGGCAAGTGACATCTATTTAGATGAGCTCCACTCAGTCAGTGCCATGATAACAAAAGCACTTCACCTCACTACACCTTTCTATGGAGACAGGAACATCTGACAATGGCACATGAAAGAGTTCAGCTGTTAGGCTGCTACTAACTGCAAACACAGAGAGCTTCTCCTCACCTTTATGGCTAATCATCGTGTCCTCTATATTGAACAATGGGTGGAATGACATTGGCTTAATAATAAAAACCTACTGAGAGAGACAAACTAAAAAATAAAATTATGTATCTGCCCCCAACCAGCATGCCCAGCACATGTTCTGTTTGAAAAGGGAGACCCTTTTCTTCATGCTAGAGTGTCACAGCAAGAGAGAGCAACCTGCTCGGCTGGGGAGACACCAAGCCCTTTCTAAGTAATTCGGAGTCAAAATGTCACTGAAACTCATTTTGGCAGGAATAACGGTGTCCTCAGAGGTGAATAAATGTCCTGGAGCACTCAGAAAGGCAAAAGGCAACACTTCCGAGTGCTTGGGTCCACAACACATGGGCACATGTTTTTAGCAGTAACTGTGGGTATTGTCAGCACAAACCATGGGACATCCTCATCCGCCCACCTCCACCCACAGCTCGTCACTGACCGACACCAACAGTGCCTTCACCTGAAAGGGGTCAAGAAGCTTCGTTCCACCATGAGGCAGGCAAGCAGAACAGTACAGCTCTGATTTTAAACTGTTCCTATCTGCTTTTTTTATTCTAATAGTGTTGGTGCTCACTTCTCATGCCCATTCAAACACCATTTTAACCAACAACTAAATATAATAACTAAAAACAGGTCACTAAGCCAGCAGCATAAGGCACCCTAATTCACATCTCTATGAACAGCAGCATCTATACAGACTAGGCAGAGGGGAAAACAGGCTCTTCTCCATGTAACCTGGCCTTGGCAGCAGCAGTTTGGATGACTTCTGAAATCCCATTGCTAGCACCAAGCTGGCAAGAGAAGAAATACATCACTCTCTCTCTCTCTGTTAAGGAATGCATTCTCTATTCATCTGCAATCAGGAGAGAGAAGAAAGAAGAGTTCTTTGAGCTTTATGGAAAGTAGATTGAAAATTATCCAACTATTTAAAAATTACATTAAGAAAACCTCAGAGTGGCAGTTATGAGCCTCTGCATTGGGAGAGAGCTCCCACTGCCCGGGGGATGTTTGTGCTGCCCAGCCACAGGCACCCCTTAGTGCACAGCCCCACTCACACGTGGGCAGGGTGATGCTCCTCAGCTTCATGGGCAGGGTTACCAGCACCAAAACAAGCCCGAAATGCATGTGTTACCCCATGGTACTTGAGATGTGATTCAGGGCAGCCTGGCTCCAAGAGAGGGGTAACAGCCTGCACATGGAAAACAGCGAGGAATAACTGCAGTAATGAGTAACCCTGTGCGAGCTGATTCACATCTCTGTAATCTGCTCCATACAGGACTCACAGTGGTTCTTTCCAAGGATTAGGCAAGAGTATTATACTTTGTGGCAAAACCATGTCCCAGTGACTGAGTGGAGCAGTTCAGTATGCAAACTCCTCATGGGAGAGCAGACGCCGGCCCTGGCAGGTGTGCGTGAGGCTGGCCCACACTGAGAGACCATGACCTGCTCACATCCCTCACTTCCAGGGTACAGCGCCCACAAGGTGCTCCTCTGCCCCTGCCCTCCACTCCTCCTGCTCAGCTGAGTGAGATGGGAAAGGATTCCCAACACCAAATGAGCCTCAGGCAGACAGCCAGGTTTCCAAGCCCCTTGCCAAAGGGGAGACCGTGCTTCTGCTTTTCCAACTGCTCTGTGATCTTGCATTTGCAAAGCTTCTGGAGGCTTTTTCCTCCCACTGCACATTAGCAATTCATTGCGTGCTTTCTATGGGTCTGAAAGGGAACAAGACAAACTTTTAACATATGGAGTGGAAGAACGGCAGAAGCCTCCCCAAGAGACCATCATTAAGCCCAGAGCAATAGGGTCAATAAACTGCTGCACCCTCCAAAGACGGCACAGCCGTGGTGGTCACAGGGTAAAAGAAGCTTCCACCTCCTAAAGATGAAGATCTGTACATCTTCCAAAGCCCCCCCAGACACCTTATTAGACTTCAGGAAAGTTACTTCTCTTTCCCAGTCTCCCTCTCTGTAAAGTGGTGATAAAACTTCACAGGAGGCTCAATTCATTAATTCTGAAAACATTCAAATACAATAGTAAAGATTCTCTGTAAATATGCAAACCCACAAACAAACCAGCATTTGTAGAGGAGGACAAACCACGGGTGGGGCTGAGAACATTCAGAATTTGCAGTCTCCCCCAACAATGTCCTCCTGCAGTTTCCTGGAAAAAGGCTGATACATGCACTGCCCTTGTAATGTGAATTTTGTTCAATGGTCAAATATTATTATTTCTAAATTTACTAATACTGGATACAAAACCATCTGTATTCATGAAAATCTGCAAGTTTACAAGCTCTCACACACACAAGAAGAAGCCATTTCAAACACCATGCTGTATTTAGAAGGCTGCTTTGAAAATCTGGCTCTTAGAATCACCTTTGGTTGCTAAATAAACTTGTCTGGAGTAACCACAGCCTACACAAAAATAGTTTAAAAACAGTTTCATGACTTTAAGTGGAAATGGGTGTTGGTAAGAAGCATGCTCAATTTTTCTTCTTTCAACAGAAGTTGAAATGTAAAAAAAAATACAATATAAGCTCTGTAAGCAGATTCTTCATGGTAAACAAATATGCAGAGATGCAGAAAATGCTAAATGATCATTTTTAGAACATTTATATTTGGCAGGATAAACACTTTCAGACTCTAAGCAACTTCTCTGTGTGTACAGAATCTCCAACTGTGAAAAGAAAACAAATAGCAGAGTTTCATTTGTTATAATCAGGATTTTTTTTTCATGACTGTTTAGAATAAAGTTGGATCACATTTGGAGTGGCTTGGAAATTCATTGTTTAGGCATTAGTCTCCAGTGGTAAACATCCTACAATATGTGTATAATACAGCAACTATTTTTGTACTTCAAAGCCTTCCCTCATATATTGGGAAGGTGCAGGATAAAAACAACCTCTTCCCTTCTCGGGAAGATGGTTTCATTGCTTGATTTCACCCAGAAGAGATCCCTGATTATCCCTCCCCAGACTCCATTTATTCACGCAAAAATTAGCCCCAAACACCGGACCGCAAATTGCATTTGAGAAATCCAACTCTCTGGAGAAACAGGAGTATAATCGGGGGGACTGTACAGTCCTGGAGCTTTATCATTCCCAAACTCCTCAGGCCACAGGGCTTTTTTTAATACAGGAACTAACTGTTGACTCTTCAGGACTGAATATCCTGCAGAGGAGGAAATGTGGAACAACAAGGACAGACACTTGGCTGGTTCGAGTGATCACATCTCCATTGTCAGCACCCCACTGCCCTCCCAGCTACCATCACTGCCCTCTCAGGGCAGGCCACTTTCATCGCTTCAGAGGAGCAGAAAGTAAGTTCAGGAGGAGGGTTGGAAATTGCATTTTCTCATTTTGAGCAGCCTAATGGAAATCTGGCTGCTCAACACTTCTGAAAACACCCAGCCGAAGTGTCCTGCTCCGAGTGTCCAAGGAACCAACAGCCAGTATGAGTCAATGCTCTGGGAAATGTCGGCCTGCCAAGGTCACGTAAGTCTGTGGCAGGAGAAGTAACAGGATCATCTGGCTCTTCTCCTGTTTCCCAGCCACAAAACTTTCTTCCTCCCCTAACAATTACATATGTGGGTTTCCTTAACAGTTTCTTTTTACATTTCTGTTTAAACAGCACAGGGGAAAGGAAGAGGAGACTTGATGTGGAAAATTAGTTTTGGAAATGTTGAGCAGTGTAGACTTGCCAACTTCTGTTCCTCCAGTCAGTTCATTGTTGATGCTCTCAGCTCTCACCGAAATGCTATTTTTAGGCTGTACGTCAGATTTCACAAGTGAGACTGACGGGATTTTTAGAAAAATTTGAGGCTTTTCCCTAAGAATTAAATGTGAAAAACAATGTGGGAACACTGCTTCCACTGTGTGCTGCTGAGGCTCCACCACAGCTACTCCCAGGCAAAGCTCCAAAGGGACCCAACCACACAGGAGCAGCTTTTCCAGAAAGCATCACAGGGGATTCCCAGCACGACGAAGATGTGCAGGAGATACCCAGCAGGGAGATGTGCAGAACATTCCCATCACGAGGGAGACGCGCAGGTCTTTTACACCTAATGAGACACACGGAGTGTGAAAATGTTCTGAGGAGATGCTCTGCAGCAAATCCAAGCACAGGCCCAGAGCGGGGCTTCAGGAAACGCAGCTTTCCAATAAAATCTCCCAGCTATTGCTGGAGCTGCCAGGTGGCTCCTCAGGGGCAGAGGCATCTGCAGAGCCCCTGTGCCAGGAGCTCCCACTGCTGCCCCAGCCCAACTTGGGCACAAGGGCTCCCCAGACCTTCACCACCACTTCTTCCCACTGCTCAGTGTTATCTGCTGAGCTGCAGCCTTTGGATGAGAAGACAGGAATGCAGGGGTGGCACTTTCTGCTGCAATGAAAGACCAGCAGAGCCTGGAGGCAGCAACAGCCGTCTCCAGTGCATTGTTTGCTGAGCACTTGTCATGCTGTTGGACATGCACATTAAGAAATTAGAGTTTTTACATGGTTATTTCTTTGAGCTGACAGGTGTCTAAGGCCAGTTTCCAGTTCTGCTTGCCATTCAAATATGAGGAACTTAGAGCAGGTTTAGCTTTCATCTTTTTTTTTTTTTTTTTTTGGAGAGAGACACTGTGTTTAAGATCTTTGCTAAGCCTGTTTTGATGAGGCCATGCACATATTGACAGCTCTTGCTGACAGAACAGGGCTGCAGAGAGGACATCTCATCCACACGTAAACCAATGGCTCAACCAAAAAAGTTTTGCTGTGAAAAGACTTATTATTGCAATGCTGCCAAGCAATTTTTTTTTCAATATCCACACATATTTTTGAGACTGCTTGATGATGATGTAGATTGTTTTGAATATTTCAGGGTCATTTATCCATAAGAGACTTTAGACAAGTAGTCCAGCCACATTTCAGTTTGCAGATCAGCATGTCTAGATATTTGACCACACAATCCTACAGAGAAAACGTGGTGTCACTGTGTTAGCTGAGGATGGTGGCTTCACACAGGTGTAACTGAGAGCAGAATCTACCTCCCAAAGGTTTTCTGGTGCTTCCTGAACCTGACAAGATTAATTTAATGATTTGGAAATCTGTTGCCAAGCCCAAGTCCCCAGAAGATTGCATAGCAATAGGAAGATTAAAAGCAGATGGTTCAGCAACCAAGGTTTTCTAGTTAAACTTTTAACAGACTTAAAATTCTTGGGCTTCATATAATCATCTTCATTCTTTCCTTCAATTCAGTGTGTTTTAGTATCTTTGGAGCACTTCCTCCAGACACGAAGCCAAACACATCATGCTAATAATACGACCTCAAAAAACATACCTTTATGATAGGCTTAATAAGAGGTTAAGGAAATGTTGACTCTAGCTCAACATGGCTCTGTGCAATTAGACCATCTCCGTGTGGTTGTTAATTTCCATAGAAGGATGCTGGAATCTAAAATATGAAGAGACATCATTTTCGGGAGGGGCTTTAGCAGATGATCCTGTTAAACGCAATCCAAACACTGTCGCAGTTGACAAAGGGTCTCCTCTATAAAGGTGAGGCATTTGAAAAAGGTCAGTGTGGGAGCCGATGGTCTCGCAATGCTCCCGATTTCCTGTTCCCGTTGGAACCACTAAACCCTCTGTCAAGGCTGGCAGGAGTAGGGGTGATGTGGGTCAGGCTGTCAGCATCCCCAGGCCTCTGGAGACCTGGGATGGAAAGGAGCAAGGCAGGAGCAGTTGGAAGCAATAACAGTTCTGGAAATTACCTAAGGAACTTAAGAGTTTCTCTGTCTGCACCAGGCTCTCTCCTCTCCCCCTGCTCTGACTCCGAGTCCTACAGCTTAGCCCCATACCAGGCCAGCCACAGCTTCTTGTGCCAAGGTCAGGCTCCCCCTCAGGCCAGTAGGATCCAGACCCCAGTCAGTCCAGCTTCAAGTCCTGGGATGACCTCCTCTTTAGATCTTTTCATCTCCAGTGCTAATCCCGAGCATTTGTGTGACTGAGACAGAAAAGCAGGCACGTCCAAGCAAGTATGTGCCCGGCTGAATCACAGTGACTCTCTCCAAACTCCCAATTAACAACAGAATGAAGACAGGACAAGTGTCTCCCATTTGTCTGCTAAAAATCTTCCCTCTCTGCAGAAGTGGCAGCTAAAACAATCCCCCAGACATTCCACATGAGGTCCAACAAACACAAAATACAAATCAAACACACAGAAACTCTCTGCTGGGAATATCTTCCTCTGCAGTGTCTTACAAACATCTTTATAGCACCAGAACTAACTTTATGACCACTTCATGCAGGCACTGAATGCCAGTGCTGAGCTATCAAGGACACTGTGCCCTTCCTTTGTGTCACCTGCACTGAACAGCCTCAGGACTTGCTCTCCGGGGGTCATTTGGGTCAGCCTTCGCAGAAGCACTCAGGGGAGGAGGACACCAAGCAGCAAATATTTCTCTCCATGAACAAAAAGGTGCTTTAACAGCCTTTCTTGCCCAGGTACCTGTGACACCAGGGGAGCATTTCTCATTACCAGCCCCAGGGTCCCTGAGGCCTTGAAGACATCATTTCCTCCACGCAGGTCAGGCCCATGTCAGCACATTGCCCACACCAGAAAAAAGCACCAGAATTGTCTGCAGTGCCTGATACTGCAGCCTTCATCCAGGGAACACAGCTGGCCTGATTTTTCCCATCCCTGAAAAGAGTCTTGCAGGAATGCTTTAGACTCCCCCCACTGCCCCCCAGTTCCAGGTGCCCACTGTGTTGTGTCACTCCTTGTGCTGCAGTGAGTCCCACTTTACCCCCTCCCAACATCCCTTTGAAGGCAAAATTAGTTGCAAGGACAAAAAACTACACCTGCAAAAGCTGAGGAGGTCTGCTTTGAAAAACCAAACCCTCAAAATACATTTGGACACATGAACAGAGCAGCCAAACCTCAAGTTAAATCTTCCATATGAAGTGTAAGGAATCAAATAACCATCCAGAAGAGATGTCTGCAAAATAACTTGGCTCATAACATTTTCATTTGGGTTAAATTAAAATAATTGTAAATCTTCAGTGCACAGCACAAGAGCTGTATTCTGTGTAACACAGTACGTATCCTATTAAGCTTTAAGTCAGTTCAATCCTACAAAAATGCTTTGAAAACCAGACTGAGTTGCCCTTCCTTGGGCAACCAATCTCACTACTGCAAGAAAGCAGAAGAGGCTTTGTGAGGGAATTTTCTTCATTGTAGTTAACCACAGCTAAAAGAGGCAGGGGAACAGCAGGAAGAAGAAACAGAAGAACATTCCTTGGAACGAAATGGGAAAGCATCATTACACACTGATCTCTTGAAGCTGCATTAAACTTCAGATGTGCATCAATTAGAAGCCAGTGCCAAGCTATCTCAGACACAAACATGGTTCACCTAATGACCCATTCGTAATGACTTACAAGTTGTGACTTCCTGGGCATCCTGGAGGTTTAAGGGAAGAAGGTGTCTGGCCTCCAAGTCTGACATTGTTGATCAGCTTTTTGCTCGATAGAAAAGCTACCTCCATTCACAACCCTGTTAAATCATTGTATATCACTACAGATCACATTTTCATAACATCAGATTGTTCAATCCCACTTTGGAATGGGAGTTTACAGTGCAACAGGTGTGCTGTGGTTCCTGAAAACTGGCTAATTCCTGCCACACCTCCCCTCATTTTGGACCTTTTTGATTCCACCATCCTGTCTTAACAACCTGTGGGCATTCATGGAATTGTTGTGAGCACAGCACAGGAAAACTCAGCCGTAGCCTTGCCAGTAGAACAGTCACCACTCACAACTGGGTCTTTCTGAAGCTCTCACTGACTTTGCAAGGCTTGGAATTACCCAGTACATGTCTCTAGTCCAGCTGTAAACAGAATATTAAAACTCCCACCCCACAGTTGCTTTGGTATCAAGTGCCAACCCTAAAGAGGGTTTAAGAATCTTTACTAAAGGTGGCATAGAAGGGCAAAAGTCAATGATTAATTGGCACAGTTCTGCTCATTAGTTCTTGTAGAGGAAGAGTTCAGAGCAAGTTAAACCCCAACACATGAATTTATTTCCAGAGCTCTTTCTGAAATTGTTCCTTCCTATTGGTGCCAATAAATCTTACATTGCAGCTATGCTTCTCTAATAGATACAGGCATAAATTTTTATTTCTAGTTGGCCAGTTTAATGACAAGGAAAAATGAAAGAATAAAGCAAAAGCTGCAGCTAGCACTTATCTATCTCTATCCTGCAGCCTTCTTTCTCATTACTCCTGTAACTCTCATATTTAAAGGCAGCTGAGCTCTCCACACACCGTTTTAATGGAACACCTATCCCTCAGCATCCAACTGCAGAGTTCAGCTGGGACCACAGTTGCAAAAAAACCCCATTGCACTCTTCCTGAAAAAGCACAGCAATGACAGTGCAGATAATACCTTGTATTGCTGAAACAAGAGCCATGCGAAGATTTCAAAGAGCTTTGCAGACATTCATAATTTAAGACAATCCACATCCTCCTAAAAGTGATACTGGATCCTCACTTTGCAGAGGAAGAATAGAGGCATTAAAAAATTAAGGGATTGAGGGACGTGGAAAGCAAGGCAGCACTGAACAACGTCCTGCACACATCCATCACAGCAACCAGATCTTTTCACATCAAAACCAATTACACAGCCCGTATCACCCTGTCTGGCAGCCCATGGTGACACTGGAGACACCGTTCAGGCATGAAATGATTTGGTGAAACAGTTAAAATGTTTTAGTTCTTTCCCAGCGAGGTGAGCTGTCCTTTCCAGGAGGAATCTGGGGAAAGCCTTGTTAAGCAGGGCCTGCTCTAGCCTAGGGCTTTCATTCCGCACAGGTTCCGTTTACTGAGTAACACTCGAAGTTTCAGACCCCAGTTTAGAAGTTTTAATTGATGCACACAGGAAAGCTGGATTAGGCACTGTCTCTCCTGATGGATGTGTCCCTGCAGACTGTGAGGCTGGGGAGTTTAAAAGCAAAGATTTTTCTCTTCCCTGCCATAAACTATATCTTCCCACTCTATAATTAATCCCAGTGAAATGAAAGAAAGCAGCCGAACGGATTCACCTGTTGTGGTGCAAAGTGCAAAAAGACTGATTGAATATACACCTTCAGAGGTGCAGTTTGGCTCTCCTAATGTACCTCTTTAATGAGCATCTTGGACTCTGACATCACAGACCACAGGACAGGCCAGAGAGACAACAAGAAGAGGCTTCTACAACACAGACAGAGGCGAAGCCTCACTCCCATATGAATTATAAATGAAAAAAAGCAAATATAAAGGCAGTCTGTCTCATGAAAAGCCTAACCCAAATATAAGGCTTACTCCAGCCAAAGAACAAGCTTAAAGCAGAGAATCCAGTTCGCTTGCCACCTTCTCCCCTTCCTACTCTTCCCTGGTCAAGGGCTGAAGGAGGGCAAAATGAAGGTCTGCCCAGCAATTCAGCACAGGAATAACCCCTGCACAGGGATTGCTCTAGCCAAAATCAGACCCATGGCTCTGGTGAACAAGGGAAGTGGCACAGTTCTTGTACAGGGCAATGAAAGTGCTCTCCGGGAATGTCCAACCTCTGTGTAGGCCAAGGCAAGGACACAGCCAAGCACAGCCACCTGGGACTGGAGGAGCTGCACCAGGAACAAAGCAATGCACAGTGCTCAGAGGTGTGCCTTTACCTGCATTTTCTGGGGCCTCACATGAGCAATTCCAAGAGCAGCTGCCTACTGGCCTCTACTCTTACCCAAAACACATCCCTTCAGATTACAATTTCTTCAAGACAGCACGGCACCTGAGACCAAACAGAAATTACTTACAAGTTCATGGAGCTTAAGGCAGTGAAATACTAAAAGACAGACTTTCTCCACCACAAAACAAAAAAAACCTTCCTCAAGGTTACACTAGCCCTGTGCTGAGGACATAGGCACCAGGTAAGCAAGGCGACAACTCAATTGCAACACTTAAGACTCAGTAAATATACAAGAAAAAATGATACTACAGTTGCTAGTGCTGAAATAAAACATAAACGGTATTATGGAGATGAAATAATGGTACTTTTATACTTCAAAAGAGTAAGATAAAAAGCTGAGATTTTACTGATGGACTTAATTTAAGGAATTAGTCATCATTATACAATAGCAATTTGAATATCCTCGCATAGCACATGTCACAAGAAAATCATTCAAGGTTTGGATATGTTTTAGCTGTATTAATTAAAATTGTACACCACAGTATAACATCAGATTGCAAACTTATTCCAAGCAAGTATTTACATAGAGCTATTAAATGACAAGGATTTAGTTTAATTGGTCAATAAATGGAGCTGGAAGTTGCGAAGAGGTCTCTAGCAACCAAGGAGATCACTGGGGCAGAACAAATTGTTTCACTGTTTTGTGTGTCTGAGTTTTAAGCTTTCCAGATGCAACAGTAAATGCAATAATAACATTGGCTAATGAAGATGGGTTTAAATAATGAGTTTGGGGTGAGAGGGCAAAGCAGTGACTTGTATAGCAATATCTCACCAGGGAAGTAGAGGAGCTGACAGAGTTTCTGTCTGGAAATGGATGTAAAAAAGTGGCTCACTGAGATAAGCTAATAGAAATTCTGCGGAAACAAAGGTGTCATTTAGATATGTAGGACAGCCTTATCCAGACTCAGTAATTTGCTGCAGCACCAAGAAAGTTTAGTGGTACTGTAGGCAAGAGTCAAAGCCCTAGGAGATGGTGAAAAAGGTTTGGAAAATATGGCTAAACAAATCCAGATTTGTCATAAACTTTCATACAGTACTTACATGAATGGACAAGGCACTGCAGCCCTGTCCTTTCCAAATGAGCCAACCCAGAGACTGCTCTGGCAACGTGGACACAGCCTCACAAGGACTGAATACTTCCCTCAGCACCACTGTTAGCAAAGTTTCACTCCTCCACGTCTCGCAGAGAAGCTGCAACCACCATCTGAACAGATCCACGGCCAGGATAATTTACACCAGCTGGAAATCTGACCCACCTATTTAATGCAAGGGAACAGGCATGACTTCTTTCCTGCTGCATTGACTAAGATCTCCCCAACTGTACTCTGAGAACACTTTAGGCGTTGGGATATCAACCGCAGAAAACTGACTGGAAATCCCCAGGCAGGAGTAAAACATATGTTTAATAAATGGTTCTACAGAAACAGGGAAAAAAAAAAAAAAGAGAGAGAGAGAGAGAGGGAGGAGGAAGAAAGGAAAAGGTTTGCAATTGTGAGATCATAAGAGTCCAACCATGTAAGTGATGACTAAGTGTAATCTTGTGTTTCAAGAAGATGAAGAAAAACATGTTTTTGAAACTGTTGAGGCTGGTATTCCCAGTCAACAGATATTCCTCTATTGGCCTGCAAGTGACCCTTTCAACCTGGGCTTTCTTCCAGTGGGTCCATGGCAATGACTAGAGGGGAGAAAATCCCCGCTACTGGCCAGCTGTGCTCCAAATTACCTTATTCAACTGTGCCTATAAATGTAATTGTGTGTTGCCATGGAGTTGCATCAGAGTGACCTGCTCACCCCTGACATAGTTCGTATATCTGTGATCTCTGTCTCTGTAGATAAAAATCTTTTTCTTCTGTGTGTGTCTGAAGATTCTGTAAGGACAGTCAATTCCTCACTAACCAAGGAAATGGAGGGAGCAGATAGCCTAGATACAGCCAAACTGTGAAGAGTGCAAAATACAGGGAAATTATGTCCTCAAGTGGACAATACAAATATGAAACACGGAAGAGTTTAGTGCTGCTGCTTAATACAGACCACAGATCTACATAAACTGCCAGACCTGTACCAGGCAGCACATGTGGATCGGCCACACTGAGCCCAGCTCAGCACCTCCAGTGGTTGATTTCCATGGGGACAGTGGATAGTGGATATCTAGGGATAACTACAGTTCCCACTGGTGGTGTACAACAGTGTGAACAAATGACGCAGTTTGTCACACACACACAAACACACACTCACACTTGGATCAGAAGGCATGAACTAAGAACTACGTTTATTTGAAAGTCTGACTCCATTATACAGTATTTCTACAAAGGCCAGGGATTGGGGGAGAAGGCTGACACCTCTCCCCATCCCATTGGTCAGGACAACTGTCCATCAGCTGTCCATATCTCTAAGAACAGGAATGAAAACTTTCCTTGAAACTACAATAACATTGGCTGTGTTTACAGACCAGAGCGTGAGAAAGAACCCAAAACACGAAACCGTGAAACAGAAGAGAAGGCTGAAAAAATCAGGGTGACATCCAAACATCAAGAAAAACCCAAATTCCAGTTCAGGTGAGAGCAGAAATATTTCCTGCTAACCCAAAGGAAGTGCGTGTCAAACTGAGTAACTGAGAACTCTCTCCTGTCCCAGCTCAGCCTCCCTTCCCAAATTCCATTAGCATTCACTCCTCATGCCCCTTTTCTCCCTCCTGGCTCTTCCCCCACAGGCTGAAGGAACTGGAGCCTGTAATTTCTTTGGTAAAGGAGTGCTGTTCTATCCCAGAGCAGCCCAGAGTTGAGCTGCAGTCCAAGCAAAGGGGAAAGTCAAGCACAAGCAGAGGCATAAGAGGAGGATGTTTTGGTGGCTCTGATGAGAGAAGAATGCCCTGGTGCAAACCGCAATTTGGGTCACGGTATGGCAGGGGAAGGAGAAGGTACAAAGCCTCAGGAGGCTGGAGGACAGTGTTTGGCAAGAGCCTGGGAGATCCTGCTACAAAAATTTGAATCTAAGACAAAGTAAACCTATGATTCAGTTTTCAAGATGTGTCAGGTCAGCCACAAAGACAGATACAGAGGAGAAAGGAGGAGAGGTGAGAATGCTTCTTCTTCGCTTTTAAAAGAAAGGCCAGAGAAGAAGAAAATCAAATAAATGTAACAGCCAGTGAAATAAGAAAAACATTTGGGAGGTTATTTTCTTGGTAACAAGGTAATGTAAATAGACCCCTGTATTAGGACATAAATGTGACTTCCACAAAGATGTAAGTGAACTCCCCTCATTCAAAGGCTGCCCTGGGCTAGGCATTTCCATGGAATTCCCTCCCTGGACCCACCACTGTTTCCTGTTGGGCCCTTCACACGGCAGGGCAGTCCCACTCCTGACAATGACTGAGGCTCAGGACTATTGTAACCAAAACCCAAAATGTGTTCCCATTAAAAAAATCTGGATGATAGCAATTAATTCCACATTTTTGTGAATAAATATCATCTGTTTTATGCCAGAACACTTTGGCTTGTTCATACAAGCTAACAGTGACACATAAATCTATTTCTCCTGTTGCTCAACAGACCATCTCGCTCTGCTGACCAGTTTTCACAGGGGAAATGGGTTTTTTTCTGTCTCTCAGTCAGCACCTTCAAAGGTCCTTGCTCCCCTTCTTCATGTTGACCTGTAGGTTACAAAATGCACTCAAAGCTACTGATGTCAAGGTAGTCCTATGACTGCTTTGGGTTTTCACCAGCCACTGATATGAAACAAATTTATTTCCAAGAGCTGCCCCACCATTTCCCAGGAGTGATGTCATTCAACTGGAGTCAATGACCAGGATTTCTCCCCTCTCCTGTAGCCAAACCCAGCAGAACAGATGTGCTGTGAGCATCCCTGACACCACAGCTATGCTGAACGATCCTGTTCTCCCGGTGGCTCTGCTAGGAAAGAGCTCTCCTCCTTCATCAGTGATTTGGGCTAATGCGGAACAAGGAAGGACCAACACCTGAGCAGAGAATGGCCAAGCCATTCAGAAAAAAAGCTGATATACCCCTGTCTTTTCCCAGCCATGTTTACTTTGTTTTACTCTGCTGATTTTGGTGTACTGCATTGCAGAAGTGTAAAACCAAAGGAAAACTGTAGGATTCTGGCTGTTCTGAAGCTTTACAGATGTTTACTGGCTTTATGTGGGAGAAACATTACTATTTTAATGACCAAACTCTTTTTTGTTTTACTATGGAAAATCTCAGTGGCACTTCACTCTATTTGTCTTATTTTTTCTTCTTTAGTCATATGATAATGTACACTTATAAGCAGTGAATCATCCCCCCAAAAAGTCATAAAGAGAAAAATAGCTCGTATGTATGTCTCAGAGGTCAATGAATCATTGACAACAGGTATAATGGGAATAATTATATATTCCTGAGAAACTTTACCCAAAGCCCAGCTCAGAGGCTAGTTTCAAAACTTCTGAGCTGTGCAGTTGGATCCAAGGCTGTGAGTGCCAGGTTAGGAAGCAGCCAGGAGAATTTCAGATTTGTATTATTGCAAGGAAATGTGTTCCCCAAGTGTCTGTTATGTGTTGACAAATTGTTTATACTTAACCAAGCAATAATAATGAAACGTCTAAATAGACATTGATTATTATGTTTTTAATTCACTTTTAGTGGGAAAATATCCTGGCAACTGAAATATGGATGTCAAGTTTTGGATGCCAGCCACTGCTTTTGAACTATGCTATTTTAAGCAGTAATATGTATTATTTGGTAAAACAACATATTTTTTTAGGGTATAATCATGGAAGTTCCTACTCCAATGAGCTTCAGCCTTCCAATCAAAGTTTCTGGAATTACACATATTAATGTAAATTTGTAGCAGACTGCAGCCAGACAAAAAAAATTTTCAGTTTCAATGCGGTTTGCCTGTTGCCTTCCTAGAAATAGATGAAATATAAATGCAAGGCAATTGCTCCAGAATACAAGTGCAATATCCTTCTCTAAGCCAGCCCAAAGAACTGAAACAACTAAAGAAGACACGTCCATGGACCAAGCCCAGCTCCAGAAGAAGGCTTTTCTTTGCAGTGCAGGGCCATTGGCTATTTTGAAGAGCATCTATCACACAGAGCAGTCAGGGCTGCTTCCCAGCTCTACTGGCTCTACTTTTCACCTGGATATGTACTCTGGGCTGAGCTCAGCCCCAGAGCCAGCTCCAGTAGCCCCAGAGATTTTACACATCAGTGTGGAGCTAGACCCAGCAATCACCCTTGGGAACAAGGACAACAACTATTTTTTCTCAGATCTGCTTTCCTCTTAAGAGAGGAAAGATGCACAAGTGTGCCCTCACAATAACATAGCTGAAACCCCTTCCACCAGTGCACAACAGGAATTCTCCTAAAGAACAGAATTCCTCACAAAAGGAAAATTTACAAAACAATTTATGGATGAATCAGATCCATTGTGTGTAGCATGAACCCTGCCATCATGGCAAACAGAAGCTCCTAAGCATCTACTATACTTTTCCTCTCAAATATCCCAAAGGTGCAAGAAGATGGTGATCAGCCCCATCCCGTCCCTGTCACAGCAGTGCAGAGCTGTGCACCAGCACCAGCAGTTAATTCAGTGAAACTGTAATTGCCCATACCTGGGAGGAGATGGTGGTCACAGGAACTTTTTCTGTGGAGACAAACAGGCACCTTCTGAGAGCAGATCTTCTGATCCATCATAAATATCTGCCTTAGGATAAGCTGAACCACCCTCTGGAAGTTCCCATTTCTCCTCGTAAACTGCAAAGGAAGCATGGCTCCAGCTGTGGCCAGCTCAAACATAAATGTCCGACTCCTGGATGCCTTGAGTTGGAGCAGAAATATTTCACCTTTAGCTGAGAAAATAGTTGAAGAGAGATGGGTGGCTGGTGTTGCATTTCTGGGAAATGCATGATATTATACGACCTGTTAATTAATTCCAGAGTTTCCCTTTATGCTTTAACAATATTGTTCAGCATTCAATTCAAGTCATAACATTTAATGACTTGTGGTCAGCTCAGCTTATCCTGCTTTTCTGTGCCAGCTTAAAAAATAAACAAAGCTGTGTCTACGGAATGGCACAGAGGGACTTACCCTGCTCCTACCACAAAACATGTATCAGAACACACCAACACAATTTCAACTCAGTTCAGAGAACACAGGACTGTTCTTTACATCCCGCTATAGGAGACTGAGAGAGTTGAACAGTTTGGTAATCTAAAGGGCATCACTCTTTAGGGGACATGAAGACTGAGGACAGCTTCAAATTAACACTACTTTCATTTCAAACATGTCCAGTGGCCTCAGATAGGAGATGCAATGTGCTGGGGGCTGCACAATTACTTGGGACTTGTACCCCAAGCACTGAATTAACTCAGTGAATAACCTAAGTTGTGTCCTCACTGATACAGAAAAGCTGTGGGTATGGAGGGTGCCTTTGTAGTGATAGCTGTTGTACGGAGGGGCAATGTGGCATTGTCACACATAAACCAACTCTGTCAATTCTGTACACACAGCAAAAGTGTAAATTCCACTGCAGGGTGAACTCCATGCTCAAATAATTCCCCCAGGAAGAGGTAATCCCTGTCCTGATGAATTTACAACCAAAACCCCCACGAAAGGTGTGGCAAGGAGGCACAAAGCCAAAAAGAGATACAGCAACCCTTACAAAAGCATGTCTGCTGCTGAGTTGGGAACAGAATTTAATGCTCAGCTGGTGACAAACAACTTCAAAGCAACATTTTGCAAAAATGCTCCATATCTTAGGCAATGGGAAGACAACTCCAACGTCTTCTTCCCTTAGAGGGTCTACACATACTCAACTGATTCCAGCACAATTTGTAAAGATAGATTTGTAATTTCTTGGCCTCAAAACCATTCTCTAGACATACCCAGTCTATGAATCTGCTGCACAGACATTCTCCATGTTCTCAGCTTTCTGGTTTAAAAGCCATCAACCAACCTATATGTCTCCATTTCTTCAAAATCCTATTTTAATGTAATTTTAGCAAATAGGACTGTAACTATTTAAAGCTGTTCTGTGGGTTGTGTGCTTTGAAGAAGAAACCATTACCAGATACTTTAGAAAATTTCCATTTATCCTCTCTTGTTTCTCTGCTTTTATGCACCTTTCCTACCAGCTGCTGGACCACTGCCTGCCAACCCACCTCCCCCTGCTCCTTCATTCCACATTCAATGGGCTCCTCTGCAGTCAAAAGCTTTCTCCTATCTTGCGGTGCCTTTATGTTAGAGAAATAATTTGTTTGTTACATTCAAAAGGGAATTGTTTGGTCCTGTCTTTAAAAATGTATGACAGAGTTAGAGTCTATTTTTTTTACCCTTTTGCTTGGAAATCTGTACAATTATGATCTTAGGATGAAAGCACATTTTTGAGTAGATCATGCAGTGAGACAGGCCATTTCATCACAAGTGCCTATATGGAACCTGGAGTGGTTTCTTAAATCTATCATAATAAAGGCACAGAACCAAACTAGTAGGCCATTTAAAAAAATTGAAGCCCTTACCCCATCTAAACCAAACTGTTTCTGGAGTTGGCTGATGCGAGGGCAAAGGGTGAGGAAAAGAGGGAATATCTTAAAATACATTTTCTACCTCCTCTTCCCTGTCCTAAGTTATATACTTTGGGTTGCACCCAATGGAGACACTTTCCAATGCTCACTATCCTCTTTCCCTCCTATCCCATGAAAAGCAGCAGTTAACTACTGAGCCCTTTGCTTCCCCCTTTAAAAGTCTTCAGCATCCATAGTTCCTGCAGTTACATCCTTGTAATCTATAGATTCGTATCTAATAATATGAAAGTTCCACTGTAGCGTCTCCTAAAGCAGGATATCCAAGCTGTGCAGTGAATATATATTAACTTGCAGATCAAAGCTGTCTTTGTCAGTACATTAATGATCAACCCAGCCAATGTTAAACAACACAGACGCAGCACAACCTTCAGATCCAGCCCTATGAAAATGTCTTCATTTCAAAGAGATGGCTCTGAAACTCCTCAGTGACCCTGCTCACCGACCAGCATCACTGCCCACATATGGGGACTGGGGGACATGCTGTTCTGTCCCATGACCAGGACATCCCAAAGAAAGAAAGAAAGGAAAGGAAAGAGAGGAAAAAAGGAGAAAACATAAAAAGAGAGAGAAAAAGTGAGAAAAAGAGAAAAAAGGAGAGGAAAAAGAGAAAAATGAGAGGAAAAAGAGAGAAAAAGAGAGAAAAGGAGAGAAAAAGAGAAAGAGATGTAAAGAGAAAAAGAGAGGAAAAGAGGAAAAAAGAGGAAAAGAGGAAAAAAAGAGAGAAAAAGAGAGAAAAAGAGAAAAGAGAAAAAGAAAAAGAGGAAAAGAGAAAAAGAGAGAAAGAGAAAAAAGAGAAAAGGAGAGGAAAAGAGAGGAAAAGAGAAAAAGAGAGGAAAAGAGAGGAAAAGAGAGGAAAAAGAGAAAATGAGAGAAAAAGAGAAAAAGAGAAAAAAAGAGAGAAAAAGAGAAAAAAGAGAGAAAAAGAGAGAAAAAGAGAGAAAAGGAGAGAAAAAGAGAGAAAAAGAGAGAAAAGGAGAGAAAAAGAGAGAAAAAGAGAAAAGGAGAGAAAAAGAGCAAACTGGTCTGTGGAAGGGCTCTTGCTGAAGTTTTGGAACAGCAATCTTTCCTCTCTTCTGGAGGAAAAGGCAGTGCTTTTTAGAGGTGGCAGAGGTGCCACACAGGAACAGGAGATGAGTGGGGGCATCTGGCAGCAGTGTGTGACACGAGCACACAAATACAGGGGCTGCCAAGGCAGCAGCAGCACCAGCAGTGAACCCCATTACCACCCTTCCCCTACACCTTCCCAAAGCCCCTCAGAGCACGAGACCCGCTGCACAGGGAGGGCAAAATCCCAACCAGCCTTGGCTCATATTTCCTGAGGGCTGCTAAAACCATGTGCTAATCCTGTCAAAGCTCTCTCTCTGCATCCGCTGCCAGGGGTGCACACATAAACCTGCCTCATGTGAGCAGCCATCACAGCACTCAGAGGAACGGGCTATTTTAGCACAGCTCTGCTTTCAGGTTACCCAGCTGGGTCATGTTACACACCCAGTCACAACATACTGAAATACAATACCACACCAGAACAGATATGACAAATTCTCCTCCAACCACTCAAGTGCCTTATCCCT
Source organism: Donacobius atricapilla (assembly GCA_013397315.1). Taxonomy (NCBI): domain Eukaryota; kingdom Metazoa; phylum Chordata; class Aves; order Passeriformes; family Mimidae; genus Donacobius; species Donacobius atricapilla. The sequence goes on along the minus strand of WBMY01015366.1, from coordinate 155,934 downwards.
GTCCTGATCCAAAGTACAGCACTGCACAGCTCCTGCCAATCCTGCCACACAGACACAATGTGAGTCCAAGCAGAGGATGGCACTTCAGAAGCTGGGAAGGAGGGAGAAATAAAAAATATATCCTCTTGTTTATTTCACATGAGTGTTTTGCTCAGTTATGAGGAATTCCCTGTTTCCTTCATAAAAATACACCAAGGACCAAAGACCTGCTAAGGAGGGTGGCTATGCTGCTGCAGGAAGAAGAAAGCAGAGGAGCAGCACCTCCCACCCCACACTCCACAGCTACTTCAACATTGGAAGCTCTATCAAATCTGCTTTGCAGCACCTGTTGCTTTAAAATGGAATAAAGGCAAGAGGTGCAAGAGGTAGGGAGGATAACAGTATATTCCAATGACAGGGACAGAGGCAGCAAATGAAAAAACTTCATTATTGGGAGTCACGGGATTTCTTCCGAATTCCTGGTTCCATGCATGAGGTCACTGGAATTCTTCAGCTTGCCACTGACTGCTGAGTAGATACATGGCAGGCAAAGCTTGTGCCTCAGTTTCCAAACCTGCAAAGGTAGGAATATGAGCACTTCCCCTACTTCAGCAGGGCTTGTTGAGGCTTGGAGGTTTGCAGTGTGCTGCGAGATCAAAGGATCAGAAGAGCATTACATATTCACCACAGGTCCATGCGCTATTTGAAGGTCTGGAGGTGAGGCAGGTTGCTTAGCTTGCAAAGGAAAGCAGGAAAGTAGAGATTTCACAAGCCCTTTTATTGTAATTACTGGGGATTGAATAATTGGTCCTCTGTGAGATGGGCACACCAGGCTGGCAAACCCAAATAGCACTTACCTAAGAGGTACCTTCAGGATTTACCCTAAAGAGTACCCTAGAAGTGAAGACAGAGATGAGACTTCTCTTTGTGAAAACACGAGTTTTTCTTAAGTTTGAGAGTCATTTTCAACAATTTTCCTCTTGTAAACTTCTCTATATCCTTCTATTTCTTGGGAAACACAATATAAATCCTGGCATTCACAACACTGTCACAGGTTGTGGTACCCTGAAAGGTCTCATATTTCTACAGAAGCAATAACTCTTCTGCTTGTCACTGCAAGCCAAGGTCTTTCTTACAGCACACACAAGCACAGAAGAAAATTAATGTATTCCAGGAAAGCAGAAGGATGAATTCACAATTACAAGTGGGAATTGGTGCTTTTGTAAACACACATAGACAAAAATTTACGACACAGATCTCTTTCTCTAGCTACCATGAAAGGTCATTTCAGTCAGATATCTTGACTGGGGACCTGTGGTAGCACATGGACTCTATTATTCTCCCTTTCATGCCTTCACAAACTCGTGCTGCTGCCAGTACATCCACAACAGGTGGGCTTGGTCCTCCCTGGGGCTCCTTGAGGCCACAGATCCCCAAGCTCTGGCCCTCAATAAAAGAAGGGGCTTGCTGTTCACCATAATTTCAGGATTTCCACAGTTCCTAACTCGTTTATCACAAGTACTCGTAGTGCACACACCTAAAACCTAGTCTCCTGCTTGTTAATTCTTCCTACCCCCCGCCACATGACAGAAAATTAATACAAGAGTCAGTACCAACATTCCCACAGACACACACACACGTCCATTTGAGCTGCTCCACCTGCCACACCTCTCCTTTTTTTAAATCAAAGTATCTTAAAATGTTTAGAAATAAAATGTTTGCCAAAGATTAAATGTTGATCCAATGCTCAACAAAACCAGTGGGAGTCTTTCCACTGACTTCAGTCAGCATCAAGGATGGGGCACGGAGTGCCCCACGCAGCTCTGAGGGCACACAGGTCACACAGGATCCAGTCACAGCTCTTGACACTTGGCAGGCTCAGACCTCACCTTGCCAATGCAAGCAACTGGACAAAATGGAAGCAAAAACCAGTACAGGTGGTTTTTTATAATTTACCCAGGCCCCTGATCTAGAGCTGGGACACACACAGAAAACCTTGTAAAAGATGCAGAAAATGCAGTGAAATAAAACTGCAAAACTGCCAGGGAAGGTTGGGTTTGGTGCTTCAGAAGATATGATTGGAGTGTGGAAACCTATGGAACTTGGAATAGTGGAAATTGCTAAAACTTTCATGAGTATTTTAGGAATACAAAGCCTTACATGAGAAAAAAAAAGCCTTAGAAATGTAGTCAAATGAAAGTCCACGCTAAGGCTGGCATTACCTGAGAGCCTCATTACAGAAACAAAGCCTGGGAGCAGACACCACCAGTCCCAGGCTTTACCCAACAGCAAGGACAGACAAGATTTTCTAAAAAAAGTTTCTCAGTTGATGCAGATGGCAAATAAGCTTTTTGGGAATTATACCAAATGCAAGAGGAATGACAATGAAACCAGATCTGAAAGAACCAGGAAAGAAGTTCACATAAATACTACCTGCAAGTTTGACAACGGGGCTGAAGCGCAGCACCTTCCAGCTCACACAAAACCCACAGGTAGTCCCACAACCTGAGCTGGTCATCTCCTGGCTGAAATAATGTTGGAAGACTCTGTCAACGAGGGACTCAAAGTGGAACAAGCCTCATGATGTCTTAATCTGTTACCTCAGTCAAGTAAAAAGAGGCATTAAAAAGCTCAGTGACTACAAACTGAATCAAGAATTATTGAGACATGAAATAACACAGAAGCTCTTCACACTAATTAACAACTGTATATGCAAGCTTCAAGACATGGGTGCTGGAGCCTCACCTAAAATCTTGAAAGCTGAAGTACTCCAAGGGTCTTGTGCATATCTGGAATATCATAAATCAATTTCCTTCTAACTCTATGAGATTCTTTTTGCTAAAAGAAGCTTAACTTAAAACTGGATGGTGTTCTCAGAGGCACGTTCCAGTTCAGCCACATCTTAATGGCTGTAATGCAGAAAACACTGAAATGCCACAGGCTGTAACGTGCAGGTGTTCAGGCAAAAGAATCACAGGAGTCCCTATAGGCCTTGAAATCAGTGATCTGTGCAGAGGGCAATTAAACACTCTCAATTGGAGATGACTTTGCTGAAAGCTTCAGTGTGCAGCTGGTCACCTCTTCCTCAGAAGCTTTGCTTGGCAACCCTGAGCGTGGAGACAGAACAGAATCTGATGTATGTGTGCATACATCTACAGATATGTACATGCATATATATAGATAGATATATAGATATACAGACACATATGGCCCCTTTGTGTGACTCACTCCATGGAGCAAACCAGAGAAGGGATCAGGCCTCTCCTGGAGCATTTGCAGCTGGCACAGTGGCTCAGTGACCAACAAATGCCACGCACGGTGGGGAAGCTCAAGGCAGAGGTTCAGCTTCCCAACCAAATAACAGCTAAAGAGAAACCACAGCCCAAATAAATTGAGGTGCAGAACTTAGGGAGCTCTCAGGCTTGGGGAGTTCTCTGCATTCCTTCTGTTAGGCTGCTACTGGTAATTCTAATTCCAGTTGGACTTAGTTGAGGCAGTGGTTCAAACCAGAACATGTCCGTACTTCCAGTGACCAAAGAAGTGAAGCTTTGCTCAATAACCTCTACAAAACTATTCTCCCCATTTGGGAAAACAACTTTATTCCCAAAAGTACTCAGAAACATGTCTAAATTACACTGTTTTTACATGCCACCCTGCGTAGTGAGGTATAAGCATGGACTTAAGGAACTTCCCTGGGTATTTGAAGGTATACTTGGGAACTAAGGACAAGAGCAATACACTTGTCCTTCTGACAGATCTTTTAAGAAACACAAAAAAAACCCCTCAGACATCATTAAACAGTAATATCATGCTGTGAACATAAAGAAAAAAGTGCACTGGTTGGAGACTATGGAGATTTACAAAAGTATATACGGAAATGAGGGACCAAAAGAACACTGGATAGTCTAACAAGTACAAAGAAATGTAATACTGCATCTGTACAGTATCTCCCAATCTAACATTCAGTGGGAAACTGGTATCCTCACCTCCCAGAGAGAAACTGAGGCAAAGAATGGCTATATCAGATCTGGGAAGGCTCCCTGCGAAGTGACTCAGTGATCTCTGCCCCCACACACCAGCCAGAGGAGTTGTTTCCAAGCCAACACCCAGGTCACTAAAGCACCCAGGGCCAGGGACACTGCTGCTTGTCGCAATCATGTGTCCAAGTCTTGCAGATACCTGGTTTAGCACACAAAGTGACTATCTCTGATAAAAAGTTCAGAGCATAGCACAGCAAGCCCACACATCTGACAGATCCCAAAGTCTCATCTGGAATGAACCAGTATCAATTCAGACTTTATTTAAACATATTGTTTAAATACAGTTTATCCCTCCTGATGCTACGTTGAGAAGTTCAGTCTTTCAAGTACATTCTCTCACACTGAAGTTTTCTTCTCTTTAGGAGCAACTTAAAAACACACAAGCGCACAATTTCAGTGGTCAGATATCTTCATCCTATTATCATCACTGTGTGTTGCTTTTTTTCAAGGCATCAAATTGACATGTCTGTAGGACTGTACCCACCACATCACAACAGCAGAGACCAGATGAGCCTACAGAATATTGTGCCACATGCACAATATACGGCTTCAGTACATGGAGAGAAAGCTCCCAAAATTCCTGAGCCAAGAGAACTAAAAGCAGAATTCATAGATCAGCTACATATTTTATTTTTTATAGCATTATGTACTTCTGTGACAAACAGCAATTTCCTAGAAATTCACGGTTCAGCTTCCTATAAATTTGTCCTCTGAACTATGTTATTTGTTGGTGTGACATCAGCACTAACTTCTCCTGCAGCTCCCTTGAGTCACAGCATAAAAATGCTGGTTACACTGATGGCACAAGATGCTGTGCCTGAGATAGAAAACCCTTTCATCAAACGCACTTAGAGCTTATCTAGAGAAGGCATCATGAATTAAGGAGCTGCTCACTCAGCTCTGGTCAGCAGATCAAGCAGTGCAGTTTGTCCCCACTCAGCAAAGCAAACACAAATCCTGAATGGCAGTAACATGTCCATGCTTCAAATAAACCGTGTGCTTAAGTGTTTTCCTGACTGCAGCCCAAGGACTAACAGAGCACCTTCTGCCACCTCCCAGAATGTGGAAGGATACCTGGCTCAGAAGAGCAAGTGGCTCTACTAATTTCCACAGCACTTTTCCTCTTGGGTAAGCATTGGCAAAATCCAGCTCAAGAGTACCACCTAGCCTTCCTCCAACATTTTACAGACACTAACCAGTGAGCTCAACATCACCAAATTAGGTAGCTATCAACTCCTGCACCTGTCCTACAACAGATTTAGAAGACGGACTGAGCACCAGGGTAGGTCAAACTCCACCACAGCATTAAAGGGGTGCAAGAAATACAGATTTTTCTGCTGTGTCCCACACAGCCTTTGTTCAGAAAGCAAACTCCCCTCTTTGCCCCCTTCCTGTGCTCTCTGCCACATTCATTCCCTCTGAACAGCCAGTGCCAGAGCTGAGCCAAAGGGACTGACTGACTCAGCAAGGGATGCCCAAGCCTTTGCTCAGTGCGGGAGACACCAGTGTCACTCCCACCACACTGTCTTGGGAAGGGGACAGCTTCCCACAGCCCTTTTTCTCATAATGATGGACTGGAGAATGTTTGTGTGTTCAGGAATAATCACAGTATAATGTCACAGCCCACCCTCAGTATTTTATAAACCCCCAAAGCCACTGACTCATAAACACTCCAAGTGGTACCCAGCCTCTCCAAAGGCCCACTGTGCCCACCAGTGACACAGCTGCTTCTGAGCTGAAGCAGAACAACACATTACATCAAACAGCAATACCTTCTTATAGTTCAGCCTAGGAAATAGAGGATATGAGCCCACTCCAGGGAATATAGGGCATAAATTACACTGGTGGGTACCTAGAGCCCAAAGCACAGTTCTCCCACACAGCCTGCTAAGTGGGAAGGACAATGTAAAAGCACCTGTGTGGTGTCCTAATTGCTGCACTGCGCTGGCCAGAGGCGAGTCCAACTGAGCCAGGAAGCAGCTCCACCGCCTGTGTAACAGCCTGGTCGCAGAGCAAGGACACGGAGACTCCTGGCCATGAGCTGGGAGGCCTCAGCAGGGCTGGTTTGTGCCCTCAGGACTTGGTGGCTGTAACTTCTGATTGCTCAGGAAACCCTTCTTCAGTGACAGTGCAAACACCCAGAGTTATCCAACCCGGAATCGTGCCAGATGTCTGGCATGAAATTCCTTTTACTTGGAGGAAAAAAAAAAATCCAGATGATCTGAGTGAACAAGAAGAGACATGTTGCAAAGGCAATGCAGGAGATCTGGGATTTGTTCTTAGCTCCACCCAGCCCTAGTGATCATAATCCCTTGTTTGCCCTTTTTTCTCTATTTAGATTTTAAGTTCTTCAAGACAGAGACAGTCTCTAGGTATTTGTTTATATAGAGTTTATATATCAGTCTCAGGGCCTACTACAAGGAGAATAATCTTTAATAACCACAAATCACTGTGACCCCTATTTTGGAAATCCCCTAATGTGTGTCAAAATAGATGTTCAAATAGAAGCTCCAAATTACAAGGTCTAAGATACCACAACAGCTCGCCATACCAGTTGCTGCCCAGTAATCCAGCTAGGAATCAAATCCCTGTATTCTTGGCTGTAACTTACTTTCCTGAGCAGGCAGGCAAATGAGTCTTAGTGTGACTGGGAGCACTGTGCCTTTCATCCCACAGGCTCATACTTGACAGAGAATTAAGAGATGTCACCTCTCTTTTTGCCACATTAAAACTAAACCAACAAAAAACTAACAAATAAGCAAAAAAAAAACCCCTACCAAAATGAAACAAAAAACCTCTACAACTACAGAGAGAGAAATTCAACACTTCACAGGAACTTAGACACTCTTGTAACTGGGAGCTTTAAATAAAAGTAGGAAGTCCAAGGCAGGGCTGCTGACCTTAAAAATATACCTGGGGCATAAAAAGGAAGACAGGAGAGAAAGAACAAAAGTGCCAGGAGTGGGAGGGACTCTCCGATTAAACATCTGTTAAAAACAGAGCTGCTGCATCTTGAATTTTCTTCTAATTTCTGTGCAGCAGCGTCAAGAGGGAGTACCAAGGGACGAGCAGCAAACCATCTCTTAGCCCAGGCAAACCCAGAACCCAGTATGAGCCTTACTACCAGATTCGTTTCTCTGGGACCGTCTGCCTTCCTCCAACGGCTGACCACAGCTCCCCCACCTTCACTCATGTGCTACAGTTGCTTTAGCATAGTCCTAGAACTAGAATGCATTAATAATCACTAAATTTCATCGTTTCAAGCGGTTTTTCTAGCCAACAAAAACCTGCCTCAGACAGTTTTGTATCCTGTACGTTCTCTAGAAGTGGCATCATGAACACTACAAGTTTTTTTTGCCAGAAGTTTGGTTCTCTGCAGTCACTACCTGTCTTCCCTTTTGCACCTATGCCCTTCCTGGGGAAGCAGAGTCCAATCCAAATAGAGCTGTGCAGAGATCAGAGCAGATGAGATACAGGTTTGCTGTGTGCATACTGCAGATCCAGGGTTTGTTTAGAAAAATGACTCTGGTTTACTTCACGTGTCTATCCCTGTTGCACTTCTTCCAGTTGAGATAATTAACATGCTTTAGGTAAAATTGATTGTTCCCTAAAATTCATTCAGCTCTGTATAATGAAGCTCATTTTAGTCCCGAAGTCAGTCCCGTTCAACTAAAGTGCTTGTTTGCATTTAAGATCTTACAGGATGTTAAGATGAATCAAGGTGCTTGGGGCTGTCAAGTTGAAAGCTTAGTATCTTCAAATTGCTGTCCAGGTTACTTTGAAATATTTATTTAATGTACCTCTCTTTCCTGGCAAATTACCATTAATGGGAAAGGAGCTTAGAATTACCTACCAAAAGTCCCTTTAATGGTAACAATTATTCATTCTAACTTTTTTTTATATACAATTTTTCTTGTAGTATCTTCAAAATATCTGTAATTCTAGCAAATGTTTTACATTAATCTAAACTCTGATTCTATCTTACTCATTTTTCCTAAAGCTGCTGCCTTGAGGAACCAGGAAAAGCAATAGATAAACACTGATTTCACTCTACTGACTCTGCATTTGATGCAAAAAATCCTCTGTCTGTTTTAAAACAGGCAGGATCTGCTTCAGTTGGAAAGCAGACTATTAAGGTATTAATCCAAGACCTATTGAAGACAGAATAAAATATTCAAAAAACTGCTCTTCAAAGGGGTTAATAAGTCAACAGTGGATATTTTCATACGGAGTTATTCAATTTTAGACAATTATCATAGTCATAAAAGTCAACAGGCTTTCTCATAGCTACCTAAAATACTCAAGAACATGTTTATTCAGAGTTCATTTAAAAAAATAACATCCATTTGAAGAAAATCATGAATTTTCAGTGAAATAATGAAGAACAAAATATTTCCATGCTGAAATACCTGCACGCCTCACATGGATACCCTTGCTAAGAGTAAAAGTCTCCAAACAAAACTCATTTAAGAGAACTGCAGAAAACTTGGGTACCGAAAGAGCACAATGCAAGCCCTTGCCCTGGTGTGAGTGGTGCCACACAGCCAGGAAACAGCCACAGTTCTATCATGCTATCAACCCAAACCAGTTCAACTTTTTGGTTTGGTTTTTGGTTTTGTTGGTTTTTTTTGGTTTTTTGGGTTTTTTTCCTGATCTCCCCTAGGCAATTTCACCGATGCACACTAATTCATACTGTGGCCACAGAGTAATTTTACCTGAAGCAGTGAGGGAGCCCCAGTTCTGCTTGGCCATCAAACTCACCCCAGAATGGCACCATGGCAGGGGCTCCCAGAGGGACTGGGACCAAAGTAAGGAATCATCATCTCCTGCAGGAATTCAGCAGGTAGAATGTGGGTGATGCTGCAGCCTCCTGTGCTTTGGAAAGCTTCAACATAGGTAGGCACCAATATCAAGACTGATGAAGGTACAAAAGCAGTGTGGGAGAAAAAGGAGACTCTTTGAAGTCACAAGTTGCCCTTTTTCCTCTTCCTTTAATATTCTATCTGAGCATTAGGCTGAGGCTTATTTGATTCAGTCCAAAACAAGAGGGAAAAGCTGCCTGTAAGGTACTTGCCCTTGCTGAGCTGGAGAATATTTCAGAGAATATGGAGACCCAGAAGGATAAACTCTGGGCACTGAAGGGCTGCATGAGAGAAATATGAGATATCCAGTTGTACACTAAGTTCCAGGGATAGAACAAGCTCCTGCACACCTGGATATGAAAGTTAGTATAATGTCCTCTAGGACCCTAAGAAATGTGAAGATAGAAGATAATGGAACAAAGTTTTTAGGGCAAACACTAAGCACTGAAAATACACAAGCACACTGTAATTACCGAGGCACTCAGCCAGCTCACTACATCTCTATTTTCTTCCTTAAGCCAACTGCAGTGAGTAGCAGGACACTGAGATGATACTTTCATATGAGAACAAAACAAAATCAAACCAACAAAAAAATTGCAGTCCTCCCAGGAACCACTGCCTGTTTATGAAAAAAACAAACCATTAAGGCTCTTGGGGAAATGAAATACTCTGGTCCCACCAATAGTGAGCAGGTAAGTAGGAGTGAGATATAAAAGCTATGTAGGACACTGCAAGAGAGCTGCAGCTCTTTTGGAGATGAGTGCAAGTGCTTACCTTCCCAGTTATGGTTTCAAATCAATCTCACATGCCCTATATTTACCTGTACTTGTGCTCTGGCCTCTCTCACACTGCAAGATAGAAAGACTTTTTCTTTTTTTTTGTAAAGGGATGTCTAGACAGTTGTCTTCACATCAGACAAAAAGCAATCACATAGGAAATTCAAAGGAAAATTGATGTGGGCTGCTACAAAATAGAGGTATTCAGGATGAGGATGGCAGTTCTGTTCCCTGACAAGGTGCTCAGTGTGGGGTGAGTGGGCAACCTGCAAATGCCAACCAGCTTTCACCATCCTAGCTTTGCTCCCAGATGAAGAAATTCAAATGAATCAAAGGGATCCTTCAATTTTCATCACAATTCCACTGAAAGCTGCCCCATGTAAACCACTGCTGTCACTGGGTGTGACACTGAACATCAAAATCACCCACACAGGACTCAGATCAGCACTGAAAGAGAAAATCCAATGGGGGTAAGTGTAATTCCCATCAAGTCGTAGCAAATGAGTGGAAAACAGACATTAAATGGAGTTTCTCCTTCTTCCCTCTATTAAACACACTTAAAAAATAGATCATTGGATCACCTCATGATTCATCACAGCATAACACGATGTATTGAGTGACCTATCTGGTTACATGGGGCAGGTGACACGAGTGGAGCAAAGTTTCAAGATCAAGAAAGAACCTGGCTGTGTCAATACAACAGGTGTGAGCCTGATTCATTGATTTTCATAGTAACTATGCCTCTGTGTGAACTAATTAAAGAGAATTTAGAAGTATTTTAAATTTTTTAGGGAGCCACACCAACTAAACAAGAAGAACTTTGATATATATTTTATGTTCCAGTTTTTCTTTTTTTTCCTCAGGTTGTATTACAATGAGGATGGACAAAAACCTAAGTCTAGTTAATCAAAAATTGCCAAACTTGCAGTGGATTTTGAAACCTTTTGAACAAAAATCCATCCATAATATGAAATGGATGGATTTTTCAGTTTTAATTTGCTCCTTTTTAATTTATACAATATGTTAAAATGTTCATCTTATTTCCCTACAAAGGCAAATATCCATAGCCTTTGACAAAAATTTAATCAAGAAATTAAACTACAATAAAAAAAAGAGGTAAAGCATGCAGTTTAGAAGAAAAATGCATTTTAGTAATCTTTAAATTTTAGATAAAAGACCACTTCTCAGTTAAAATCCTTCCCCCAGAAAAACCCAACTATTTCTTTTTGCTTGTTATGCTTTCAAAATTCTAAAACCCACTTAGGAAACAAGAGAGGAAAGAATGAAGGAGAAAGAGGTTCAGACAAGAAATGTATCCACCCTGCTTCAAAAACTCTATCAATTTACATCAAGTTCTCAAGCGAAGGTAATTTATAGTGTTGGTCTTGGAGATATAAAATTTATATTTAAACATAATCTTAGCTAATGACAGAGAACTTTCATTAATAATTATATGCTTAAATCCCATAAGAAAGTTTTATTGTTTAATTTGGTTTAATATGACCATTTTAAGGCAAAAAGGATTACTGAATTGTTGCTGTCACCCAAAGGACAGTATTTTAAGAGACTCTAGGAATAACTCTTCCAGAAGCAATTGCTTCATCTTCCATAAAAAGTCATGCAAGGCATTCAGCAAGACAGTATTCATATCAGAGCAGCTGAAACTCCCAGGGCAAACACGACAAGAGGATTCCTCATGAAGCTTTTAATGGTCTCATAACATTTTTTCTTGTCTCTTTTTTGGTTTTCAAATAATATATATAATTTTTTACTGCCAATAAAGTTTACTGGTATTTTCAAGCCTAACGGTCACTCATGGTGGAAATCAGAGCAGCGATTAAGGAGGATGCTATTTTTATAGTTCTTCTGGCAGAAACTGCCTTTCTTCCATGGAAGGAAGTGAGCTGTGGCTGGCATGCTCTCCTGCAACAGGTAAAGCATGGCTGCAGGAGACAAAACCAGAAAGCCTGGAGGAAGGCCTTAGGCTTGGGGGCTGTTTTTATTCACCATGGTGTACCACACAGGGCGAAATTCATCCTTTTAACAAGAAACAAGAAAAAAATTAAGTACGCATCATGCACACCTTGTTTGGAGAGCTGAAATGGGAGCTGAGTGGAAGGAGAGTTTCAAGTTCGTCTGACTTGAGCGAAATCCAACTAATAAAAGAATTGCAAAATGTAAGTGACAGGCAGAAAATCCTCATTTCCTTGCAGTAACTCTGAATGGGGCAGGCAGGGCAGCAACCACTCACACAGCTCCATGGCAGGGGTGCCAATTACCACCTCATCCAAAAAGTAGACTTGAAAGGATTTCTGTTGGGAATGATCATGGTTGGAAGTCTCTAAGCAGTAATGTGATCATACCTGTGCTTCCTGTAGCTTTGGCATTTTCCTTTGTCATATACTTGCTGAACTTCCTCAGTCTTGTGCAACTGCTCCCATTCCCCAGCTACAGCAGGGCACTGTCTTAGCAGCAGCGCCAACAACAAAAGAGACAAACCCCATTATCTCAGGGGCAGTAATGAATGATCTAGTGTTTAACACATTGGAAATGTAAAGATCCGAACTACAAAACCTGGGGTGCACAAGCCAAGGAGCCGCGCTCAGGCGCGGAGGGAAGCGCCTGGCAGCCGTGCCCGAGCTCTGGCTGTGCCCGGGGCCAGCGCTGGGGCCCCCAGCGCCGCGGTGCCCGGTGATGGAGCAGTTCGTGCTCCCGCTGGCTGCACACAGGCGCGGCCTGGGTCAACACTGGGAAGCAGAGAGGAGCTGGGCTCGGAAATAAGTGGAATTCCTTGAGCCGGCTGGGAAGGCTGGCGGCAGCGATCCCACAGACCGCGTGGAAGCAGGCGTGTTGCTTTGTTTACCTCAAGCTTTATTTTTTAAAGCACCGTGACAGCTCTGAGACTCGCTCGGTCTCAGACGAATCTATTTTCCCCTCAACACCTTGCAGCTCCCCGTCCGGGCCGGGCTCAGGAGCTCCGCGAGGCAGAGGCGGCTGAGCGCTTCCTGGGGCGGCCGGGGGCAGCCGGGGCAGCAGGGCCGGGCCCTCGGGCGGCCNCCCGCCGTGCTCAGGAGCCCCGCGCACCTCGGGCCTGGCACTCGGCCGGTTCCAAACCCCAGGGCGTGCTCTTCCAAGGCGGCCCCCGTCCTCTACGTGCAAGGCAGCGAGGCCTTGAGGAACCAGAGCCACTGAACTGAAATACTGCTTTATTAACTTCACTTCTGTACAGAAGAGACTCCCATTTCTGCAGGGCTCTGTGCAAAATAAACTCAGAGGCACAACAATGATAATCTCATTAAGCAACAAGGCTCTGTGAGCCTCGTGTTCAGCTGGGTTTCTCTCACCAATATTTTACCAATATTTCTAACACTAGAGATGAAAAAAGTCATGAGTCGGACTTCTTAAAGATCAGAAAATTGTGGGCTATTTCAACATCTCAATCCCCAAAGCTCCCTAGAAAATCACAAAAACAAGAAGCTTCCTGGGGTTTTTTACATGAAAGCTGAGTCTTATGCAACATCTTAACTCTAGGGGCTGGGACTTTCCAAATAACACTAATTAAGGCAGTACTCATTATAAGATCCTGAGAAGTAATCCTACAATTTTTGTAGAATAAACAATAATAAAATTAAATATTACTAGAATTACAAATGGACATGGGTCTTCAAAAATCTCGCTAAAAAAATCCTTAAGTTTTCCCAGTTTGTCTTCTATTTAGATTGTAAACTTGCTTGAGCCAAATCTTTCCCTATTGTTTATACAGCACATGGGAATAGTGAACTTGCTGGGAAATTCTGGACATTGACATAAACCAAAAAATACCAGTGTGAAGGGAATTTTATTTTGGATCTCAAAATACAGGTGGCAATTCCCTGATGGGAACTATCAGACTTATTATGCACATCCAACTGTCTATTTTAGAGAAAGTTTTTCTGGAGGCTTTGGACTTAGCTGAACACAACCAAGGCAAGATTCTTCCACTGCAAACAAATGGATCAAACAAAACAAATCTCCGCCTTTTGGGATTTTACAGACAACAAGGCTAGAAAAATGTGTTTGAAGCAAAAGTGTTTATGGCTCTTCTTGCACAGCTGACCCCCATTTCAGGAAAAACATAAACAAAATGGGATCTAACTTGTGACAGGGACCTCTAACTATTAGCATAACACACAGTTAACAGCTCACATTGACAGTTTAACTTGAAAAATCCTAACACATCCCAGTGATGGGTAGAAGGCAGACAGCAGGGCTTGCTAATTGGGTCATTCTTTACGAGACATCTTTGAGTGGTGGTTTGGGTTCTCTTAAAACTGCTGCCTAATGAAGTAATTCATGGTTATCCTCTTGTCACTTCAAAAACAATTATTTCACATACAGTATTAACAAAATCTAAATTTACACTCACTAATTTTTTTCAATAGCCATGCAGACTCAAAGCAGTGATGTTCCTAGACCAGCTCCCTGCTCAAATTATACCAGGACAAAAGGCAGAAAAATAGAGCCAGCAGTTCATGGCATCAACATCTTCTCTGTTACAACAGCCCAAAAGAGATGAGAGTAGGGAGGAAAAGAAATTGGCAATATTTAGGGGACAGAAAAGCCCATGTCTGAAGTAAGGACTGTGCCAGGTCCTCTTCCAAACTTCCTCAAGTCCTGAAGCGAGAGGAGCACCGACAATACATTGCCACCATCAGTGACACCCAGGGAAAGTCCTTCCTCAAGCTCCTCTCAATGCCTGGATTTCAGCTGGGAGAATTCAGAGCATTTCCACCCCTCTCCAATATACATCTGTGTTTATTATTTTTTTGCCTGCATGACTGACAATGAGCAACCCTGTTCATATATTTTCTAAAGAGAGAGCACAGTTTGTTTACATGTCAGCTGTATGTGCCAGTCCTTAATATATCTGGGGTTACAAGAAAATAAATGGACTTTCTATGTCATATTTAGATCCCCTTCCCATCCCTCACCAGTCCCCCAATGTGTTTGTCTCATTTTTGCCCTCACAGGGGATTTGCAGCACACACAGCATTCTGCCCTCACTTCTATTCACTCTGATGCTCAGAGGGCATTTTTTAAAGTATAGGATATTTTTTCAAGGACTTGACCATTTTTCATCCCAATGGAAAAAGTTCTCACTGATTTCATGAGGATTGGCCCCTCATCAACAACTAAAACAGCTTTTACAGGCTGACCAGATTCTGCAGCTTCAACCGCTTCCTCACACAGAGGCAGTGGAAGAATTTCATCAGATTTAAGGCCGACAGCGACTTTTATTCCCACTACAGGAACCAGCCTGAAGGGAGCTAAAGGTCCCTGGGACATATTTATGAAAGAGCTCAGACTTTTTTCTGAACATTCAATTTACAGACCTGCAGCCAAAAGCCTGACAGAAGTACATTTTTCCTTAACGGAATTTTCACACATAAAATATGAAGAACCCCAAAAAATGAAAATTCAAACTCAGAAACCATCACATCAAAAAAACAGCCCTGGTTTGCACCATGCACTGCCCCACACATTGAGGCTCTTCTGCCTTTGACAGAGACTGACCAGAGCTGAGGAGTGCAGGACATGCCCCAGCCCTCCTGGCACTCTGTGACGCTGTCTTGGAGCACTCTAAGAAATGCTTATCGCACTGATATTCAGCTAAAAGAGAATTTAATGTCAGGCATTCGGTTTTCTCATCCTTAAGGAACTGCTCTACAGGTGTGTCAGGCACATCCCTCTAGACTAAACTAGACTAAGCATTTAGATGTCCACTCTTCTTTTACACTAACACAAGCATTAAGTCCAGTGTCAACCTCCAGGCTAACACCAATGTGAACGTGGTTAAAGAGGAATGCTCTGCATCAGCTTTTGAAAGTCACTTACAAGAGCCAGGATCTAGGGGGAAGGAAATTCAGCAATCAAAGTTAATAAAAACATTCCTAGACTGTCATCTTAATTAGCTTCAGCACAATATTTAATGTGGTTGAACAGCATGGGATGGTTTGGGAAGCTTAGCATCAAGTGCAGCAGGCATGCAGTGCCTCAGCGAGTAAGGGATAAAATCTCTTTCTGGGACACAGCAAACTTGCTGGGAAATGATTTGTTTGCTGGGAAACAATATCTGGCAGCAGGATGAATGTGCTGCCCAGTTTTGGCTGGCAGAAGGGCCTGAGGACAGCACTCATTCCTGGCTGGCATGGGATGCAGTCCTTTCCCTTCATGGCCCAACATGGGCACTGGGGAGAGCCTAAGTGTGCCCCCCACCCTGAACGGCTTCAAAGTCTGGTAGGGGGAGATTAGAACAGCTTTTAAATAGAAGGGCATCAAACTTGGGGCTTCTGGATTGGATCCCAGCCTCTAACATAGTACTGTACAGAGCAAGCGCCAGCATTTCCTCCTCCTGGGGCAGCTTTGCAAATCTCAGTTCTTCTGCCCTAAATCCAACAGCCCAAAAGTGAAACATTTTATGTGGGGTGGAGTGGCAAATGGAACATCCTTTTGGACACAAAGGAATACACTTTTTGACTGTCAGGCCAAAAAGTCATGCATATGTACAGGGCATTAATGAAATACACAAAATAATTTTAAAAACTTGAGCATTCAGACTAATAAACTGGCACTATTATCTCCCCTCTTGCAAGTAGTATCACATGATCTTTAACTGGTGAAAACTCTGATTTTGTAAATGTAAATGTCAACCAAGAGTCCAACCCAAAATTTCCCCCAGATTCCTAAGGACACTTTGGAGGATCAGCTTTAAAGATCACTGCAAGACCAAACACTTCATCTTATTAACTGGCCCCATTTCCTGAATATATTCACGAGTGCTAAGCTCAACCTATTTGTCATCTCCACAGTAATTTGAAAAATATGTTAAGAGAACCATTATATTAAAATCAAGACTAAAATAGCTGAAAACTCGGGGTCAGGGGGGTAGAGGGGGACGGAAAGTTATCATTGAACAGAAACACCAAATCCCTGCTGCAGTAATTCCCAGCTCCGTTTATGCTTTTGCACTGTCTGAGGATCCTGGCCCCATGGCTGTTTCAAAGCAGGTCAAGGAACAAGTCTGAGAAGCTATGTACCAGTTTCTTAGTAAGATTGCCTTGTCTCACATTTCTGCTGATTTCTTTCATACGTTCAAAGTTGTTACAGCAGCTCATAAAGAGAAAATAAAGATTAGACACCAGCCTTTGCCCTTGAGACCATCCCTGACCTCCAGTTTGCCATTTACATTTATTACAAAAGAGCCTGAAATGTTTTTGAGTCATGGAAAAGCATCTGATGGTTACGGAGGGTTTTGCACCAATAATGCTCTGTTTGCTGGGTCTCCTCAGACAGAACTTTGCAAGGATATTGAAACTCCCTCAGTTGCAAGCAATAAACACAACTATGCCAAAGTTGGGAGGAGGAGATGGAGGGGGATGGTTCTTTGCACACCACTATTTTCTTATCCATCTGGAATTAGGAAAGCACGCCTGGAAAGAAAGAGCCAACAGCTTTGGATAAGTCAGCCCAATTCCTCGGCTATGACATTATCCCTGCCTGCACACGCGAGAGAGAATGCGAGTAACTCATTTGTCTGTATTCAGCCATTACTTTAAATAGAACAAATTAAAAGATTCACCATGGCGGTAGTAAAAGACTTTTTAAAGAATTTGCTAACCAGTCTGGTCTGGGCTGGGGCCCCTCCTGCAAGAAGCAAAGCAATCCTGCCTTCAAAATTGGATTTAAGAGGACTTGAGAGGGTTCACATCTGGTAAAATCTGACCCCAGATCAGTGCTTCCCTACAGGCTTGTGTCTTTGAAATCAATGGGAATCACACTGGAGACATAAGTGTGGTTAGCTGGGAGTCACAGCAACAAGAGGGCAAGAGTGAGTTGCCGTGACTGATGAGCTCCTGTAAAAAAAACCCTCTACTGCTTCCCTCCTTTCTAGAGTCAGTTTTCTTCATTTAGCTAGATATAATTTGCCCAGAGAACAGCTATAGCTTTCTTTTACTCTGCCACTCACAAACTGCCCATTGCTACCACATGCTGCATTACAGCCTAAAGGAGAACGACAAACTATTTCCCAAGAGCATTCGTATATTTGTTTCAATTCAATTTAAATGTGAGCTTCATTATGACCTTGTTAGCACCCCCTCTCCTGTTTACTTTCCATTAACATTCAGCCTGTCAAACTTTATTAGCACAAATGACCATAGAAATTGTGAGCTGCTTGAATTCTCACAGTTTGAAACATATTTAGTGGGTGAAATTCAATCTGTCCAGTAGGCCAAGGGAGCGCTGCCATGCCCCAGCCTTCTGCTGACTTGCAAATTTTGGGAGTGCTCACAAGCAAAATGTGATGACAAGAATAAGTCTCTGTGAGTAAGAGAAAACAGAAAGGAGACACGTGACTGCCAGGCAGCAGCCCCAGGTACACTCCTGCTTCCACCACAGATGGGAGAAAATGTCAAAGGGAAGGAATTTCCCCCACCTCCATCACCCACTAGACAATTAGAGAGGAAAAACACCTCAAACACAATGATATTTATAAAGAAATAAAAAGTGGAGGGAGAAAAGTAAAATTAATTCTATGACTCACAGAGCTCTGCAAACCACCCAAGTGTTTTGCATGCAGCCCACACCATCCCATCTGTCCCAAGAGGACACGACTTCTCGGGTGAACTCACTCGTCCCTTTAGTCTCAGCTAGATTTCTTGTCCCCAGAAGAATATTATAACATATGGTTAACTTTTTCACATAATGCCTTGTTCCCAATCTCACACAAAAACTTCCACAATGTATGTCATTTTGACATGGATTTAAACATGATAAACAATGTAATACAATCTCCAGCTGTTTGAACAATTCTGGTCATAAACTGCCTCACTGCACTGTCCTCAGGCTCATTTCTGCAGTGAGCCTTTGTTCCCTTTTATTCCCTACATTGTTTCCCTTCCACTCCAAGACATTTTCAAAGAAAAATGCATAAATTCAAACTTCCAATCAACATTTCCTTGGGTTCTTTATGCAAAAAACAAACAAACAAAAAAACAACAAACAAAAAAAACCCCAACAAAACAAAACAAACCTCAATTTTAATTTTTATTAAAATCAGAGATAGACAAAAAAAATAATGTGGCTTCTTTTTTGAAATCTGGTCAGACCATTCTGAAATATTAGGCATAACTTTTCCATGAATACTGGTAAAGAAGATTACAAGAGTGGAAGAAAACACAATCCAGAAAATTTAACCATTCCAATATTTCAGTTCAAAATATCCAGGTCAATATTTGGTTCATTTTTATTAAAGAAAATTACAAGATCAAAAAAGCTTCTAAAAAGATAATTTTGTTTATTAATTTATCAATAACTCTCAGAAAAATATACTTTGGTTGCAATCAATTGCCATGATTTCTTTTTCTTTTTTTAGTGTAACCTAGAAGACTAGAAAAAAACTCCTTCAATTTTTCTTTGCAGTTTTAATAAAATAAACTTTGCATCTAGCAGTGTTGATTAGAAGACGTTAATACCCACTGGCAGGCTGTTTTCTAAGCTCCGTTTCTGGAGGTTCCCTGTGCTGGTCGGATATGAAACCCTACCTGCACCTGCTCTAGTGATACAGTCCTGGCAGAAAGCTCCTCTGCTCCAAATGCTCCTGGAATACTTGAAAACCCTGGAGAATATATATTTTCCTACTGTTCTGCTATGATGGCCCAGGATACACTGAAACACTGAAAGATGAGCCCTATAAAGACAAGCCCTGAGTCTACCACTGGCTGCAGTTGCAGGGGGTTTATTAAAACCCTTTCCCATCGAGTTAAGCATTTCTTTTCTTCGTTGCTTCAGCATAGCTGCAGAATAAATTTAAATTTCTCCCTGCTAACCCAGGTGTGGAGGAATATATTTTAATATCATAAGAAACAGAGAAAAGGGAAAGGAGTATTTCACTTCATTAGTGTGCTTTTAAAAAGGGGAGATCTAAGATAAAGATGAAGGGAAATTTAGGGCAAGCTTAGGAACAAGTTCCCAAGGGAAACCATGGAAGTTCCATCAAGTGAGATGTTTGAAATGAAACTAAATAAAGCACAAGAAAGTACATGGCACAAAACAACCACGCACAGCAGTAGGATCAGCTGCATTAAGTGTCTGTTTTCACTCCTGGTTTCTGTTGCTTTCTCTCACTCCTGTCCAAGTATCCCGGGAGTGTTTGCTCCCCCACAGCATCACCCTCACTCCTCGGGCAGCCAGAGACAGCTCCAATGATCTTAACTGGTTTAGCTTCACGTTAAATTCCTGTCCATAAACACAGATGGACACATTATTATAGGCTCATTTGTGTTGACTAATAACTTGCTCTGGGCTGGCTTGTAACTTTACACTTTGCTCCAAGTGAAGACGATCACTGTCCCAGTGCTCAGCAGGGAAGAAGGAACTGGAGCCTCCCATCATTTGTGCCCTTTGACTTCCCTCTGGCAGCGAGGCATCGTCTTGGGAACAGCCAGCAGGTCCCTGGGACGAGGCGTTCAGAGCTCACGCTGCTGTAGTCAGCAGAGCCTGGGGGGCATCCCCGAGGGCAGGGGCAGCAGTGAAGAAAGCACAGGCAGGTGCCTATGTGGGTAACTTGTTCTTCTCACTGCACAAACCTGGGGCAAAACTGGTGTAGTTCTGATTTGCAAATATGATGGGACTATTCCTTGTGTAAGAGAAAGAATTATCAAAATCAAACAGGTCAAAAACCGTGTTGGCTCATGCCAGAAAAGCCATTAATATGACTAAATACTGTTAACAGAGAGTAAGATAAAAAATCACATGTCAAGGCTGGGGAGAGGAAGATTTGATTAAAGATGGCCTAACTGATTCAGCAGCAATTAAGGTTTCTCTCCAACTGGTGCAGTTCATTCCTGCCAGGACGGCGGCACTGGGTCCAACAGTTTCCTCACTTGCATCAGCCCTGCACTGGTGAAAGCCATCACCTCTGCTCAGGCAGCTCCTCCCAGGCAGCTCAGCACAGAGAGCAGCAGAATCCTGCCCAGAAAGGCCTGCGGCAATTGTAGAGGATCAGATAAAATACCTCAGGAATGCAGCACTGAGTGGAGCACTAGGTAATGCTTTCATTTCCACCCTTGGCTTACACTGTCCCAGCTTTAATTTAAGCTACACAGTGGTTGGAGAAAGAGTTTTAACGTTAATTAGTTTAAAGGGCGGGGATTACATTCGCATTTTAATAGTGTGGAAATGAATAATCTGAACAGGGAGCAACAAACTGTGGGAAAGGCTGCTCCATGTTTTCTGTTTACCAGATGGAAATAACCCTGGATTTTCTTACTACCTCTCTGATTAGCTGGCAGCAACCTGGCAGACACGGAGGCTCCAGCCCTGCAGAGCACACAGATGTAGTGTGGGGGATCATTTGTACTGGGAGAGCAACTGGGGGCCCCAGTTGAGCTCAGACCTGTCTGGGATGGATTTTGCCCCACTATATAATTTATGACAATAATCATAAATGATTGCAGGAGAAGCAGACAGCACCTAATGCAGGAGACAGAGTGAAGCCATCTGCCACCTGCAAACGGTAGCTCCAGCAGCCCTTTCCCAGTACAGAACCCAGACCAGATATGGGAAATGCATCAGAGTACCAGCATGAATCACACCACTTCCCAGGGTAACCTATCTCATACTGACAATTCTAAGAGTGCTTTAAAACTAGTTATTAATTCCCAATGCACCTGCTAGGGAATTAATACTTTTGTCTCCCATTTATCAATATGTTAACTGAGGTCCAGTCCATTAATATCTTGCAGTGATGGCAGAGCCAGAAATAGAAGCCAAAATTCTGCTCTAGGAGGAGTTTGTTCATCAGATAAATAGGTGTTTGCAAGTTTGTTTAACACCTGCATAAACTAAGGGAGACAACATGCTTGCCTGAAGTTTAACAGTGAATCACTGCAAAAACCTGGAAAGACCCAAAAAATTCCTTGGGGGGGAAAAAAAAGAAAAACTTTATCCTAACACATCTTTACTCAGGGTACTTCATTGTTTATGAGTCATGTGCAGTGCAGCATCCATCCCAAAGATGAACTGTATCAAGGCTCTGCCCTGGAGACCATCAGAGTTTTGATTTTTGCAAGGATAATCCCACAGATGAAGAGGCCATGGTTATCTATCCATTGATTCTGGCAGAAGAATGTGCTGCTGCTAAAAGTGGCCAGGCACACACAGATACTTGGTTTTCCTGAAGCAGCTGGCAAGAGTGAGGAATCGAAGGGAGAGGAAGATCTCTGACACAGGGCAGCAGAGGGTCCACCTTGTGCTAACCACAGCAGTCAGGATCTCCCTGAAGTTTGCCCCTCTCAGCCAGCAGAGTATGGAGTCCCCAGTAGCCCCAGAAAGCCAAACTGGGCTCCAGGGACAGTGCCAGGGTTCTCCCAGTCACTGCACTGTTCCAGTTGCCATCCAGTATGAAACATCCAGCCTTTGTGTTTCCAGAGTGGAAAGGCCTCAGTGGAGCTAGTCTATTACGTCCTTGTTTGTGTTGCTGCCCTGTAGGTCTGGACTGCTGAAACTGCACCCCATGAGCACAGGACAAGAGGCTGTAGACAGCTCCTGTATCTTATTTGTGTCTTATTTCCAATCAGGCTCCTGCCTGAGACCTCAAAGCCACAATATCAGCCTCTTGGAAACATGCAATAGCGACCAACAGGTTAGTAATGCTTATTTCAGACCAATAAAACATTAAGTTGGATGAATGCCACCCAGAGAGCTGATTTCTTCAACATTTTCTACAAAACCCTACCTACTGACTTCAGCAGGAATTGCAGAGATGCATAGTTACAAATTCTGAATTACAGTTCCTAAAAATCAGAAACACAAGCTTGTCTCCAGTACCAGAAATAGAGTTTTGTGGTGGTGTGGGGAACCAACCTTCATGTTCACACCCCTGCCCTGTATGAGTGACTGGACAAACCAGCTGCCCCTTGCAGCTCATCCAAAGATCAGTTTCTCTTTAGACAAGACAGTGGTGCCATCACATCTTCAGAGGGGAGGTGGTTGGTTGGGGTTTTTTTTAAGTTTTGATTTTGGTTACACTATAACTCTTAGTCTTTGAAGAGAAATGATCACAAAGAGCCTGCAAAAAAACCCTCAAGCATGACTGCCTGCTCCCTGGGGAGCTCTCTATCACAAGTACTGAATCTACTTGGAGAAATTAAGGGAACAGCAACTCTTTTGCTGCTCACTGGCTCTCCCAGAAGAGCACCCCACCCTACAGCAACACCAAAGGATGGAGAGATGGGTGTGTATGGAATAGGGCCATCTGGTGATGGCAGCCTGAGCCATAGGCATGTGTTTCACATATGTACTTACATGATAGATTTGGTGCATATTTACCACAACAGTTTATACTGCAAGCAATATTTCAGTTTCTTTTTAGCTGTGGTGGCAGTCTTAAGGTAGATCATGAGGAGATCTTAAGAATATTGTCTCACTCTACCACCAATTTTGCTTGTTGACAGACACTTCATGCTAAAAAGGGTGCTGGCTTGTCTCAAGGGTGCTCATTCCCTTTATATTATAACCAGTATTCCTTCAGGGAATAAGGCCTTACTGGGTAAGTACCTGAACATCAGTCTCAGGAATAAAAGAAGCAACTCTCAGCCAGCACAGAGGCACACCCACACACGGGACCTGCGAAAGACCTAAGGACACAAAAGGAAAGTAACAGGTACAGTTTAGCTTAAAGCTGCTCTCTGTAAAGAAAGCAATGGACACGAGCTCTAAAACTACAGGCTATGAAGGAAATAAAGAGGGTTGGGGAGAACAGTGGAATGATCTAGGACAAAGGGAATCTGGTGTGTACAAAGAGCAAGGACAGGAGCTGCAGCTAAGTGAGCTGGGAGGATGTTCTAGGATGGCACAGAACACATAAGTGATGGTCATTAATCTCTGCAAGAGAGGCAGCTCTTCTTTCGTGCCCTCTGTTTCTAATTACTGTCCCAACTCAGCTCTAGGCTTAAATTGCACAATTCAAACTCTATTCCAAACCACCCAAAGTGCTAAAGGTTTTGAAAGGCACAGGAATGGGAGTATCAGGCATGAATTGCAGGGTTTATGGTATTTACACAAGAGCACCCAATTAGTTCATGCACAGGTGCCAAAACAATACACATAAGGAGCCCATTGGGTCACACATGAGTGCAAAATTGCTGCCCCATGTACACCACCCAGAAAGTTTATGCAGGAATGATCCAGCAGTTCATGCATGAGCACCCAATTAATGCATGAGTGTCCAATTAGTGCACACACGAGTACCCAATAAGTCTGTGCACAGCCAGTTAATTTGTTCATAAGGGCACAATTAATTACTGCATGAGCACATAATTGGCTTGTGCATGGCTGCCCAACTGGTACATGTATAAGCACCCAGTTGGTGGTACACCAGTGCCTAATCAGTGTCCACTTGAATGTCCTGTCAGGTCATGCTTGAGCACTCCAACACTTCATGCATGAGCACCCAAATAACTGAGGGATTTGTTTCATGCACGAGCACCCAGTCAGCCCATGCAGGAATGAATGCCCGTGCAATTTATGCTCGAGGACCCAAATACTCCATGAACAGGCCACCATCAGTTTGCGCATCAGCACCCCAATCACTCATCCCGGGGGCTGCGATGGGCAGGTTTGGTAGCTGGGGCTGCAGTGATGCCTCTGCCAGGTGTTGGGCACAGCCTGTGCCCAGCCAGCTGTGAAACTGGTGAAAAAAACCCAAATGCTCCAAAACATCAGAATAACCCTCAGGATCTTGTCTCAGACACATTCAAGAAAGAGGAGCAGCTGTAAGCATTTGAGAAATGTGGAGGGAGAGATGGGTGAGGAGATGTGGGGCTGGAGATGTGCTCTTGGAAGGAAGCAATCCATGTGCAAGGAGTGCATCCCAAGGGGCTGGCTCCAGGACAATTCATGAGTATTTTTAATTTCCTTAATTCTGCACGTCTTTTACAGAAGTGTCAGGCATGTCACATCTGGAACCAAGAACAGAAGTTACTTTAGAAGCTCTGAGCCAGCTGCTTGTGATTCTGTAGCATGCCCATGAGAACTCAAATCCAGAGAGTAATGGCTGTTAGCATCTAGAGAAAAATCTCACTCTAATAAAATGTATTGGCTTATGAAAAATAAAGGATGAAGCTCTACAGCCTGTGCTACACAGGAGCTCAGATAAGATGATATAACGACAAAGTGGTCATAAAATCTGTGATCTTATCAGTCCAACTTGCTTCGGTCTTTCTTAATCACTGGTAAGTCGAACTTGCACTACTTTCCTTGTTCAGGCACAGAGAAAAACAAGGTGGTATGTATTAAGCCTTGTTCATGCCAATAAAAATGTACTACAGGAATGAATGCATTTATTAACTCTCAGCAGTGATGCCAATGGTTTTGGCTCAACTACAGTTTCCTGGCCTTAGACACAGGGTCACAAATCTCTAAGACTGTTAAATCTTGCCCTGCAGTAAGTCTGAGCTGGAGCTGTCTGCCACAGAGGAGAGAAAGCAATGCCTAGGCAGCCCTAAATAATATTTTCAGCATTCAAACAGAACAATTTAAACATTTGTAAGAGCAGGGGAAAGGCTGGCTTCAAAATGTTTTGGATCAGGTCTTTGCACTTAGATGCAGTTGGATGCAGAGAAGGGGCAGCCAGAGCCCCCTGCCTGGGAGAATTTGCCACAGCCAGGAAGGGGAGACTGCTCCCAAAAGCACACAGCAAAGCACTGGTGATCCAAGCACTTGCAGGAGAATGGCAAGTGCAGGATTGCCCGTAATGGAAGAGGAAGCCCATTCCTATCTGGCTGGAAACCAAACTCACAAAAGCAAGATTATTCATTATTTACCAGAACCAATAATTTCTTGATGTAACAAAAAACAAACAAACAAACAAACAAACAACAGCTACAAATTCATCCCTTTCAGCATTTTATTCAGAAAATTACTATGGAACAATGGTAACAAGTCCTTACTACCTAGAAAACAGCAAATGTGGGCATAAACAGCCATCATTATTATGTATCATTCCCAGCCACAACTGTCTCATAACTGTAAAAGCCTTGCCATTAACTTCAAGCACCTCCCTCCTCTGCATTCCTGTGCTCTCCCTTTGCCCAAGACAGGATGTATTTCTTCATTTCACTGCATATCCAGTGTCCAGAGAGATGAGAAGCAGATAACTCACTAGAGACTACTCATGCTCAAACCCAAAAAAACCACATTTAGCATTTGCCCATGGCCAGCCAAGCAGGGTCACGGTCAACCTGAGCATTCTGAATGTGCCCAGAAAGGTGTATCCCACACAATCACAGTGCTGGCACATCTCTGAAAGTGACTCACCCGAGTTCTTAGGAACACACATCTCAGTAAAAGACAATCAAAATTATGTTCCTAAGGCCCAAACACTCAAAGCTGTACTTTTAAAAAGTCAACGCCTAATGATTTGTGTCCGTAAGGCATCTCACTGGGACATATCCAACTAACAGCAAATGGGAGGCACAGAGAGTATGTCCTGGCACATCTGGCCAGAAGCATCTCCTCTGAAAATGAGTCTTGGTCTCCTAAATCCCCAAGCTGTTACCTAATAAATCCATTATTAGATTCTGAGGGGAAAAAAAAGACTATATGGCTGAAGAATTAGTGGGTTTGTGCAGAGGCATTTGGAGAGACATAGCACATGCTCTAAGCACAATTCACCAAACAGAATTTACTGAGGCTCCTGCTCTGCTTTCAAACCAATCCTCTTTACTAGGTGAAGTCACTGACCTCATCAGATGGAGCCCTCCCATCCAGCCCCGAAGGACAGAATAAGCCAATTTTACTAGAAATCTTTCAGATTCAGATTCTATTTACACCTCTTTGTCAGTTCAAAATCAGGGACCCTTCCTACAGTCTGAACATACTCTGGCCACAGAAACAAAAAGTTTTCCATTTCTACAAGAAGTCTGACAGCTTTTTCACTTCAAAAGTAAAATCCATAGATATTGAACATTTCTTCATGTGTGGAAAACCCTGCTGTTACTGCTGAAATTTAACCGATCAGAGTAGGCACTGAAGGAGACCATCAACAGTCTGTGGTTAAATCCTCAAGGGAAGGTAAGGACCTGAACACCTGTGAAAGCCTGGATTTATAGGTTTCAGCAGAATCTCTCTCTGCCCATAGTACTTTAACATAAACATGAGCTGTATGAAAAGGCCCTGAACAGCCACCCTGCACCTTTTTCATAGCACAGCTTTCTGCTTTTGTCCTCCCTGTCTGCGTGGGAGGTTCTTCAGGGGATCTGGCCAATAATACTGCGAGCTAGCAACAGCGTATTTTGGACAGAGCAATATTAGCTAGGAAAAAAAAACCCAACAAAATTAAGAAAAGCACACATAATTAGGCTAGGATGTGATGTCATCAGTGATATGAAGCATCATTAAATATACTTGACCCAGCTAATGAATTGCAGGCTAGTTTTTACAGACATGGATAATCTTGACATAACTAAATAGTTCACAAATCACTGACATTAATTCTTAGAGCGTCAGTGAGTTTCCACATGAAACAGGAAAAAAAGGGAGTTGCAAGAAGATCAGCAGGATGATTTAGGAGCCTGCTGTCTCGCTTGATTTTCAAGCAGAGTTTTGCAATTAGGCAAGAGGATGCCCAGTTCCACGTAGACTCAGTGTGCAGACCCATTGGTTGAGAAATAACACATCTGAGAAACGAGGTTCAGCTCACTGTGCGCAGATGGGAGAGAGCCCCCACTTTGCTCCCTCGCAAGACAAACCAGCCACATTCGCATCACGCACACAGGGAGCTCCTCCTGTGGTCCTGAGCTCTTGCCTGGCCCCAATTTCCACAGCATCTAAGCCTCACTTTGCCTTGCAATACACACTAGGTGCACTGATCCCCATGATAGTGCTGCAGGGTGGAAAATACTTTCACGGCAATTTTACAGATATTAAAGGGAGGCATCAGTATATTAATTAACTTGCCAAAAGTCACAGAAGAAAACTGTGGAATAGAAGGAAACTGAACAGAGGTTTTCCACACTTCAGATCACTGTCAAGAGTTTGTACTTCTCTTCAGAGCTATTTCTTGAAAGATGTCTTGGCTGTAGCTGTTAAATTCTCTCCTTATCATAACAACTGATTTGTTTGTAGAGAGATGATGCATGTGTGTAAAATGTGCCTATAAACCATGATGAGATTATTTCATTTTCAAACAGATACTCCAAACATTCCAGAGTTAAAAATAAAAGTAGCATTTAGCTCTACAGGGCATGTTTTCTGTTCCAGACAAGGTTAGTTCTGCTCTTGTTTTAAGAAAGTAATAATTTTGGTTTTTTACCATTCATATACCAGGTGTTTCTAAGGGTGTATTTGGCCCCAGATCAGCCCTGGATGAAGCAGCAGCAGAGCACATCCTTGCTGGCAAATGAATCTCTACACATTTGGGAGCTACAAACTGGATGAACCATAAATCTCCTTCAGTTTGAGTGCCTGGACTCTTCTCCAGGTCTGTTACAAAGCAGATAACAAGTGGGGTCACTGAACAGTACAGAATAAAAGTTTGTATGGGGCTGGAATATGTCAAGCTTTACACTGAGACATTAGGATTTGTTCTTCCAGTGCACTTGGGCTCTTCTCAAAGCATCAGCCAAGGGACAAAGCAAGGAAACGGCTCAGCACCTACCTGCAGACAGGTAAAGCTGCAAGGCTGGGTGGGAAGGACACAGGATATTCCATGTTACAGCCACATACATGGACAAGCTCCCAGGGCTGTCAGCAGTTGGGCACAACCATTCCCAGCTGCTGTGTGTCCTCTTTGCTGAGTATTTTGCTTTTGTCAAGAAAGGACCCACACAAGCTTGAAATAATGCAAAAAACAGCTCAGAAAGGAAAGGCAGAAGTACAACAGATGATTCCCAGCTCTACCATCCCACTCTTTTTCAGATCCCAAATGAGGATCCCAAGAAGAAACCAGAACCATCTCTAACACAGGCAGTATTTTAAAACCTCATTGCAATCCATGCAAATTTCCAGAAAAAGATAAATCTGCTTAACACTGCATACTTTTATCAACAAATCTATTTGAAGCAAACCGGATGTGTTTCTTAGTATGTATTATCTGACCAATGTACCAGTACTATTTATTGCTTTTCAAGGCACGTAGTGGGTATTGTATCAAATGCCTCCATAAGGCATTGTGAAGACAGCTTTTCTTTCCACATCTAAAAATCCCTGTACAGAGCAGGTCTTTAGAAAAGAAAACATCAGTGAGAAGCAAAATACTTGTCAGAGGGAAGAGAATCACACACTCAAACTTTACTAAATCAGCTTTTATCAGAGCAAACTTTCTTCTGCAAAGAAATATTCACAGCTCTGGGAAAGGAAACACACTTATCAGATCAGTGCTGTTGGCATAGGAAATGAAAAACGGTGACTGTTTATAACTTAAAGTGTTTTTAATGAACTTAACTCCTGTATTTCAGTCTGGGAGGAAGAGTAAAAGTGCTTAGGAAAACAACCAGTATAACTGAGATTATGAGATCTGGTCACTCCCTTGGAACCACTCGGTGGAGCTGGGATTCTTTCACCACCTTTGCCAGGCCTGTTTTGTGGCATGTGGGATAATTGCAGCCTGGCAGAGAAGGAACGTGCCTTTTACCAAAGGTGAAAGTGAGCTACTGGTACCTGTGTCACCTCCCTGTGGGATTCAGTAAAACTCCTGACTGAACCACCAAGAACTTGCCTGTTCACTGGTTACCTTTCCACGGGTTTCTTACATGACAAACTCTGAAGACAGCAAAGCACGTTCCCACTTTTCTGCTTCTGTGGCTACAGCTGGGGTGTGCTGCAGGTAACAGTGCAGACAAATCCGCGTCTGAAACCACTTAAAGACAGCGAGTTAGAACAAGAATCTGGGAGTGTAACAATTTCATTAATCATCTTCCTTATCTTGGCACACATCAGGAACTTATTAGCAAAACTTAGGAGTAAGCAAAGGGGGATGAATACTCAAAAAACTGCAATTAAAAGAGGACAACACACACCCAAAGAAAGATCAAATGAACACTAATCTGTTATAAAAGGAAAGAATAATACAGAAATTGGAGAATAGGTCCTTATCACCAGTATGTACCACACAGATTTCTGCCTCTACCGAGCCCAAACAGGTTTCACTGCTCCCCAACAATTGCAGGGCTGGAGCTGGAATGTTTTGCAAATCAGGTGCACAAAGAGGCAGTGACTGACCAGACTGACCACCAGGTAGTGTAACCCAAGCAAAAACACAGACAGAGCACCTGGGGCCACCTGTAGTGGGCTTGCTGTCAAGTCTGGGACCTCAGCAAGTTTCCAGGTTGCCAACATGTCCTTAAACACTCGGCCTCTATAATAATTGCACTTACAGGTTGCAGGGAAAGTCCAGCCCCTGCACTCCTCAGAGTGACTGACAGCCGGAAATATATTCAAGAAATCTCCAACAGGATTTTCTGGAAAGCGGGGTTCCTAGACACATGTTAGGAAACAGATCTCTCACATAGTACATAAAATCCTGCAAATTTGGACAAGGTAGAAAAACAACCACTTGGGAACTTCCATTTGATTTTTTTCAAGATGCAGTTTAAAACACTGTTCTTGGTAAATTTCACAAGTGGAGAAAAAGTCAGAGTATAAGCCTGGCTTTAGCACAGGGAAACCAAGGCCTGTCTGGGTTTCCATGGAAAAACTGAGACTTGATAGAACACTGACTTCTGAGGAGTCTCAAGGTATTTCAATGGCAGACAACAAACACTGTGCAGCCCATTTTGTTGTGAAAACACTAGGCAACAGTTTTGGCTGACATGAGCTACATCTGGCATTTCTAAACATTGCAAAAATTTCTTTTGAATGCCAAGTAACTGGTGTTGCAAGGACTTTTGAAAGCCCATAGCAAAAGGACCACTTTACCTTTTATCACTAGAGAATGGAAAGGTGCCTCCCCACAATATTCTGAAATAAAAGTGGAATGGGGATATTCCCAGCAACACGAGCTGAGATACAAGGCAGTATCATACTGGGATTCCAAGCACAGGCCATAATCTCTCTTTTGGGAAATAACAGGGCTCCCATTCAGCTCAAAATGGGGAGAGCAGGCACCCCTCAAAGTATGTGCCTTATTTTTCAAAGGCTCAAAATTACACTTTCTGGAAGAAACTTCAGGGCACTAATTGGGCTGCTACTGATTAGAAATAAATCCAGACCTCCAAAATGAAAATAAAACAGCAGAGGACATCTCAATCAGCTCATACATAGAGACAATTAAAAAGAAAGACAACTCCCATTCTGCCTCCTCCTCCTCCAAGCACCCAACAAGTGAAATGCTTAAACCGTTCAGATCTAACCTCATATTTAAACTCCTACCAGTTTACACCACCTTGGGGATATATAAAATGGCCTAAATATGAGTATAAATAATTATGTGTAATCAAGAATTCAGGCTCCCTTTGCCTGAGGTGGAAAAAAACCCATGCTCATTCCAAATCCAAATTCATTTTGGAAATGAATTTTCATGACTGATCAGCGTATCTGCTAATCAACATATCTCCAGTCTAGCCTCATAGCATGAATGCCAAGAACAGACGGTACTGATGACAAAAGATGATACAATTTGCATGTTCGTTGAATTTATCAGAGTATGACAGATACCCTGTGCCCCAGGCAGATAATTAAACATGATTGATTTGTGTTGGAATGGACCAAGCTGAAATCTATTTCAGAAATATGTTTTTTCTCCAGAGGAATAGCCAAGAGAAGTGACCGAGTCCCTGACACACAATCTTTTCATTCATTGCAGAATTTCAAGGTTGTTCTGCTCAGTCAGAGAGCCACAGGACCCCCTGTTCTGCCAGAAAACAGCAGGTCATGACTGTGGATGTGAACTCTGAAGATGCAGTTGCCGAGCACCCTTTGGTGATGATCACAATGCCTCTCACCCCTGGCTCCGACCTCTGTCCGACCCTGCCATGACAAGGCCACCTGACATACTTCTGACTCAGCTCCTGTAATCTCATGTGTTGGGATAAAACTGGGGTCTTTTCAGAACACGATGGACAAGCCCCACAGACCTTCACTGCTGCACCAGCCCCGATCTCCCTCAATCCCTCATCTCAGCTTCATGCCAATAAGGCTCAGTTATTGCATTTACAACTCCTAGCACACGTCCTTCAGAGCCTTTTAGCCTAAATCCTTGGCAGAGAGTGTTTAGAATGAGGTGATGGCTGTGAAGAGGGCCTGGGTGTGCTTTAGTTACCCCAACAACATTAGGACAGGGATACCCTGCAACAGGTTTGCAGCCCTCATCTGTCAGAACCACCATTTCTCCATCTATTAAATCACTGGAATTGTCAGCCCATGGAAGCACACAGGTGTTTTGTACAACTAGAAAGACTAAGTAAGGAAGCAGGCAGGTTTCTAAATACAGTCAGAGCTTGCAAGCAAGGAACCATGAAGGCAGATGCCTCAGATATCTCTAACATAAACCTTAGCAATTTTGCATAAGCATGTAAAATCATTAGCAGTTGCAAAAAGCATCTGACAAATTCTCATGTAGCCACTATCAATGATTTATTAGGATTTAGAATCTGGCTTTTCTTACTACTTCCCAGTCCAATTATCTGCTTGTTAAAATGGACTGATTCACAGCTGGAAGGTTCTTGTTAGGTTGTCCACTTTGGAATCTGCTATTTTCTAGACACTACTGAGGATGAGGAATAGCTGGAGAGAGAATATATAGATCAACTTTTGTGTTGCTACCTCTTGCCCAGCCCTTACTTTCTGCAGCCTCACTGAAGAAAAGAAAAATCAAAAACCCAAACACGAGACAACATTTCAAGAGTGACCTAGTTAGTTACTGTAGATTTGGATCCTTCACATTCTTGGCACCCAGCACTTGCAACTGCATACATGAAAACCAGCCCACAGAAACATGGATTATTTTTCCCATAGCACTTCAAAATAAGAGAAAGTTTGAATATGGCCTGGAAATTCACATCAGATGAATCCTTCTATCAGCAATCTTCAGGCTGTAAACAGGAAAATTATTGTTTAAAGGGAAGAAATAACCCAACTGTGGTGATCTGCTGTATGTGCCTGTGTTTGCATCCAGTACAAGATGACTGCAGAAGTAAATGAACACCTACTAATTATTTAGATCTAGAAATGGAAAGGCAGCGTCTACTGGCCTAATTCCCATGTCTATCTACTCCCTGGAAATATTATACTGTGAACTTCAGCACCAGTAACTCTCACAGCAAACTGAATGCTGAGGTACTTGATCTGTAACGGTGAGCTCAAATATGGCTCTGGCCACCGTGCTTGTTATGGCAAGTACTGAGACGTGACAGACCTTTTCTGGCTCTTCATTCCCGTCCACTGACCTCAGATCTTGTAACATATTTGCTACGTAAAGTCACCCGTTATTCAGCAGCAAGGATTAGCAGCTGCGGCAAAAACCTGTGGGCCCTGGTGTCAGACCCGAGTGCAGAGGCAACAAGCTTGGAAACTAAAAATTCCTAGTTCAATTTACAATAAAGATGATTTAAACGATCACCCCAGATTTGAAAATCCCAAGTGGACAGGAGGAGCGGGATCAGCACACCCACCTCACACCAAATTGCTGGCCACTACCACAACCCTACCAGCACATCAAGGCAGCTGTGCCCTTTAAATTGGCAATTCTAAGAAAGAAAAGCTCTCTCCAACAATCCTGGCTCTGCACAGAATCCACTGTTGGCTTCTCTAGCTGAGCACGCTGGTGCACATCCACTTGGCACAGGCAAAGGAAAGTGCACTTTATCCTGCATCCGTCAGCTCCGGTGACAAGCAGATTCCACATAAGGGCATGAAATAGCACATATCAGGGACAAGGTACTCGTAAGAAATGTGAGAGATTTAAACAAGAATTTCCATCTTTGCACTTCTGCCCTGGGAGAATGGACTTGAGGTGCTGCTCAGGAAGAGGAAATATTTTTCCAGAACTGCCAAGGAAACTTCTACAGAGTGGCAGCAAATTCTCCTCTCTTGGCACAGTTACAAATACACTTGGAACTGCTGTGAGCAGTGCTGAACCTTCTGCATCTCATTTGAGCTCTCATTCACACCAGAAATCCCTGCAAAGAAATGCAAGCTCCCCTTTTCCCAAAGATAGAAGTTCAAATAAAACAGCAGCACCTCAAGCCGAGGACGAAGTTTTTAAAGCCCACGTACAGACTAAGCAAAGTGGACAGCAAAGGCCTGAGTTCTGAGGCAGTGCTTGACTTGTGCTCCTGAGCTCTGCTGCCAAAATAAAGGGTCTGAAGCACAGGTTTCCCAACACTCTTCTAAGAATCAAATCCATGTTGCTGTAAAGTCCTTAATGCTGTCATACAGAAATGTCTTTGAAACAGCAGATAATTATTAAACTACTTCAAAAGCCAAGAGTCAATTTTCCATGGCTCACTTCTCCCTTTATAGGCAAAAACAAAAGTAAAATACCTGACTGATTAAATTCACATATTTGCAAAGGTATGTGTATTTGTGCACATACATGAACGCTGTTGCCTGCCTTTCCTTTCAATTCCCAGGCAATTCCAAAAGTTCTTAAATCCCCTTTGGCTAATCAGTTCAGACTATATATGGGCAGCCCATTTCTGGAGCAACAGATGCTCCTAATTTAACCTTCAACATCATGCCTAGGAATTGTCCCATTTGGATGCCAGAGTCCCTAATTTAGAGCAGTGCCTGTCAGAACAGGGATGGTCACAGAGAGAGCTTCAGAGCCACTCTGCCATTCAGAACAATGTGAACTATTAAAAAATAAAAATCAAATATCAAGCCAGAATCAGTGCTCAGTAACACATGCTGCAGGGAGAGGGCAAAGCTGCAACAACTC
The DNA here is from genome assembly GCA_013397315.1 of Donacobius atricapilla. NCBI lineage: Eukaryota > Metazoa > Chordata > Aves > Passeriformes > Mimidae > Donacobius > Donacobius atricapilla. The sequence goes on along the minus strand of WBMY01015366.1, from coordinate 121,361 downwards.
AGCAAGAGTTGAAATTCAGGCAGGGGAAAAGAATCAAAAATAGTTTATTAGTGAATCAGAGACATGGAAGGAAAGACAGTGAGCAATGGAACAGCATGTGGAGGAGGAGCTCTGCTGGAAAATAAATGCACACATTATCACAGACAGAAAATAGAAGAAGTCTGAAATAGAGCTAGTCCAAAACAAATATTTCTGTGAATAGAAACATTTTTAAATAATTTTCTTCCTACTGAGTCTGCAGGGTTCTTTTTCTATCTGCAATATGTGACAGTTCTAGCAAATAATGTTGTAAGTCGAAATGTTGTAAACAATAGCATATTAATCGTATGTTGGCATATATACAAAGAATTCACATACAAAAGCATTTTCACTGAAATCCTAGAGTTACCCTCATCCAATCCAAAAAGAGAGACATAATCACGTGTAAAATGAAGCAGCAGATTATTTGAATTACTTGAATATTTAAATACAGCATTTCTAACTCCAGCCATTCAGATGTCACCAATGAAAACCTCTGCTTCCCAGTTTTCTCATGGCAGTTGATCTTGATGAATTGAAAGAGCACACTCACTAAACAGTGAGACACAGACAAATGTGATCAAAGACTTGTGTGTCTTTTCCCAGCAATTATATCAGAAGGTTTCTACCAACAAAACCTTCTGCCGCTCCAGTGAGGTAGGTGGAGAAAGGAAGAAGGAATTTGCCTGAACAGACATACTAGAAATATCACTTACAAAACACAGATGAGTTTAGCAACAACTGGAGCCCAATTACTGGAAAGCAAATGAAGATCTTGGGTGAATATTCCTTGAGACACTTTGAATAACTTTCCCAGTATCTGATCCCAGTGGTCTTCAGAGTATGTGGAATTGATGTCATGTGTCTTTAACATAAGTCAGTGGAAGCCAGGCAGTTACAATTAGAGACATTTGCAGCCACGTGTCCCCTAATGAACATGAAGAAAACATTTTTGAAGGAGTTTGCAGGTTATTCTAGGTGGGAATTGAAATGAAAACACTGATTTGCTTTAGAAGGAATCCCTAAATTGTGCACTAGTGTCAAGATATCAAGGTGCAGTCGTTAATGATTTTACACCTGCAGCAATTCCATCTTGGAAAGGCTCACTTTAACTGAGAGCAGGTGCACTTCTCAGCTTATTCTAAAATGAAGAGTTGATCCAGAGGTATGGGAAACACAGGAGGCCGTTTTTAGAACAAAGTCTGATTAAAAAGAAATGAAAAAACAGCAATGTCCAGTCTAAACCTTTACTCAGATCTGGCCCTTTTTGGAGTTCTGTGTCACTCAGGTCCAGTCCCAGCTGAGGCTCTCCAGAGAACCACTCTTCTCTCTTTGGGGTACATAAACTAACAGGAGGTGAATGCAGCTGAACTCCTTCTGTGTACATTGCAGTGAAATCCCTTGAAAAGGAGCAAAATGTGTTTATTAATTTGTCAGTTAAGTTTGTTTTGATTTTCTCAGATTATTTGGTTCCAAATTTAAGAGAAGTGGTGGAGACTTGAAAATATTAAATGAGTCATCTACTGCAGGTTTTATTTGCTTCTACATTTTTATATATAAATAGTAAAAAAAGCAATTTTTAGTATTTATTTCTCAACACAGATAAGGGTGTTACCATGGCTACCAGTCTCCAGTAACATGGTTTAAAAGGACAAAAAAAGGAAACCAGACTGGAGCTTGAAGTAATCAGGTTGCTCTGCCCAAAATGTACACCATGCATTTTATGATAGGAACAGGGGACTAAAATCAGACAGGCTGGAAAAATACAACACTGAAAACAAAAACAAGGAAAAGGAGTCAAAAAAAGTATGTGAGCCATGCACGCAACTTCAGATTCAGTATATTTTCAAGTACACAGAACACCTCAGCAGGACGTAAGCAGCTCTGGCTTTGAAGCAAACACAATAAAATCCCTGAAAAAAAAAAATTAAAGGAAACTGCTTCTTAAGGAGGTTAATGCAGCTCCACAGACAGTGCACACAGGACAGCCCAGTCCCTGGGATGAATGTCCATTTGAATGCCCAGGTACAAAGATTAAACACTGCCCACTTCCTGACCTGTTGTGAGTGACATGGAAAATTCCTCATCGTGTCCATGCCCTTCTTCCTCCCCCCTCACAAGGAAAAACACGGCTAAAACCCACTTCCCAGTGCTGTAAACATACACTGGAAGTTCTTGGTGTTGCTCTGCCCAAATGCCCTGGCAAAGAAGACAACAAGCATTACTTGCTTCTTCGAGAGTTTTTTCCACCCTTCTGCTTTTATTATAGAGAAGAGTTTAATGGTCTTCAAATATGGAAATTTGATGCTTCCAACACTTGAGTTTCTGATATACTGTAGGCTTTAGGCAGATGTTTGAACTATTTTATTGATATGGTAGAAAGGACTCTTTACATACCAGACTTCCACCAAGAACAGGCAAAGAGATATATTCTTATATTTCAAAAGCTGAGCAAAGGAGGTGTTAAATAAAGGCCTGAGAAGAATGTGTGAGGGTGATTCATTTTATATTGATACACACACTGTTCACAAAACTGTAGACTCATCTAAACAGTGTAATATATTTAGAGGAGGAAAAAATTACTTGGCTGCATAGGATGATGCACTTTCCAATTCATTGTCATATGAGCAAGCTGAGTGTAGTGATAATTTATTGAGAAAAAGTAATTTATGCATATACAACTGGGACTTCAAATCGTAAATATAGCTGTGGGACTCAGATTTTTTCAAAATTATCTTTTTTCCTCTCCCCCTCTCAGCTCCACTAATATCATCCTTATATTCCCTTACTACTGATACCAAGTGTTTAGAACACACTGACCCATCCAGCAATAGACCCCTTTGTGTACACTTTGAACACTGCCCAGTGGCAGAGGGGAAGGCCTGGTCCTTTCACAAGATCTGCCTCCTAATTTGTCACATTCTGAATTTTCTCATTACTTTAAATCACATGAGCAAAAAACAACAAGATGCCCCCTTGGCAATGCCAGCAGCATCAGCAAACTTTAACAATAGTTTGTTTGTGTGCTTTTCAACCTCATGATGGCCTCTGGGTGTTTGACTCAAGAGCCTGATATTTGTTGGAAATTCTGTAGTGCCAGAAGCATATTCTTTGTGGAAGGCTTAAAAGTTCAAGTTGTGTTCAGAAGCAACACAAAAATATCTCTCTGAAGATAAGGGGACAGGTTTTTTATATATTTAAATTTTAAAAGGTCCTAATTATACAAGTAAAATATATTTTTCTGTCCCTCACTAATTTATCCCTGCATGTCCCTCAGGCACAGCCCAGTGAACTGCAGCAGCATTGAAGCAATTTTTCCTCCTGCTCCAGAAGCAGTGCCTTGTGCAGCAGTGTGACAGTTCGAAGTCTGCATGGTATTTTAATGAAATATCATGATAGCTCATTAAAGAGGATGGCAATGGAATTGTGGATTCCGTCCTGTTCCCAAGTTATGTATACAAATGAATGCTCACTTTTCTTCACAAGGTACAGGCAGAGTTCAGCTGAGACAGATGTCTGCTGCATCAATTGTGCTAACAACACCCTCTGACAGGCAGCCCCAGGATGAGGCTCTGATTACCACAGCTAGACCCAGCTTATGGGTCACTGGGGAATTATGATTAGACCATACACATTTTTCTTAGAAGGCAGAAAAACAGGATAGGATGAGTAAGTTCTGGTTCACTAGAAGCTTTTTTTTTTTTCCTCAGGATGAAGATGCTCGAGTTCCTGATGAATAATACTTTGTGAATGGCTCAACTTGGATGGAAGAAGGGGGAGGGACAAAAACAGGAAACAAGAAAAGCAGGTAATGCAGACTCGTAGACTGTATTCTGCAAAGCTTCCAGGAAAACAACATAACAAATTCACTAGAAGCAATGAGACACACAGACAAAGCACCTGAACAACCCACAACTCAACCAGAAAGGATTCAGAGATGTGCAAACACTTCACAGGAAAGTTTTCAGAATACAGGTCCTGGCAGTTGGCAACCCTGTTCTTCCAGTTCCCTGTGCTGCTCTGGAGAGCTCCAGGGAGGGATTGCCAGGACTGAAAGACTGAGTTTACGGGGCACCTCCCTCATACACTGCTGTTTCTCTGCAGATTTGCAGTAAGGCTAATGAGAAATGCACAGTGAGGACGCACTGCTCCTCTGCACTGTGCCAGTGAGTCCCTGGGGGCTTTTGGCCTCATTCCGTAGCCACCTGACCTCAGCACTAAAACCCAAAGTCAGAAAGGAGAGATCAAGCCCATCACTTCTTGAGTCTGCATTAAAGGGGGAAACAATCTCTCCTGCAGCTCTGTCAGGCATTTCTCTGCCCAGAATGGTCTCTGAGACTTTCCTTAGCTGAAGAAACTGCAGAGTTCAATAATCATCTTGTAAGCATCACAGTGGGCTACAGAGGACAAACATATGCGTTGGTTTATTCTTTGCTATACTACCAACTTCATGTGGGATCTTAGCAACTCAGCACCCTCTCCTGGACCTTATTGCCCAACTCACATTTTAAAAAATCTGTGGTATCTACACAGACAGGCAAAATCAAATGATAGAGAACTTTACCATTTTGAAGTTCCCCAACTCTGTTTTATACCAGCAAGGAATTTGGTTCAGCATTTCTGCTGCAATGAATAGCTCACTGTTGTTTCAAACAAAATAGTAGTAAAAGAGAGAGAAGTTAAGAGGGTAAGAAAACCTGTAACTTAAGTATGAGCTGTTCAAATGCTAAAACGAGGGACATGGTTTAACATTTTGCCCAAGGAGGTACCTAGGAAAAGCCTCCACAACCAAAAGAAAATGGCCTGACAGAAGAAATTAAGAACAAAAGTGCCTGAGGCCAGGCACTAAAAGACACAACAAGCAGTTATGTGTTTTAGAAGCCCCTTGGTCATCTATTCTTCCACCCCCACCAGAGCAAAGGAAAAACTTGAAGGGGAAAGATCATAGCTGGTCACCAGATTTACCACAAGACACTACCCAAACTGAAGATAAATCACCACTGTCCTTATCACACAGATCAAGAAAAGCACTTGACAGCCTGCAGCTGGCTCATTCTGGAATACTTTGAAGCTCTCTGCCCTGCCAAGGAGAACCAGGAACGTCCTCCAGGCTTTCTGTGGGGATGCAGTTCGGCAGCGCTGGGGGAGGTGATCTGCCAGCCTGGCACTGCCCCGTGGCTCCCCAAGGGAGCAGAGCAGAGACAACACAGCTGGCACCACACCCCCACCCTGCTCTGCTGGAGGCACGGATTTGTCAGAGGGGCTGTCCTGCCCTCAGGATCAATGTGAAATGTCCCCTCTGTCTCCTGACAGACCCCTGGGATTTAAGGGTTCTCCTCACTTGTCACAGGAGGAGCAAACCTTCCTGTAGACTCATCAGCTCCTTACAATTGGACACTTCCCATGCATGAATCCAGCACTTAGTGTGCTCATTCAACACGGCGAGTTTGTGCTAACCTTCCCATTGATGCTGTAGGACTTCACACAGATTTAATGCAGTGGCATTATTATTTTTAAAAAAAAGGTAGGAAGACCAGCATTTCATATCCATTCAGGTTCTCTTTAAATCAACCTAATGAGTCAATTAATAATAAAAAGTAAAGGAGAGCTTGATATACAACACTACTCTGCAAGTTACATTTAGCTGCAAACAGAATAGAAACCATCATAGAAAATAATGCAGAGACCATGCAGGAAGGGAAAGAGCATAGGAAGGGCTAAGAGGAATAAATTTTCAGGGTTTTGGTTTTTGTAACCTGTCATTTTCCAGTCAGGCCACACTAGGGTGGAGATTGCACCAATCACCCACTTGGGATGCAATCCAGTCATTTGTGGAACAATCTTTTTCTGGCTTTATTTGAGCATACCCTCACTACCCTTTCCACTTTCCTGCTGAGTCTGTCCCCTCCTCTGAGGTACCTGTGACAGTTGACTTCTACAGCCTACACCAGAAAATAGAAAAAAACCTCAAACTTTTCTAAAATACTTGATGAACACTAGAAAAAGTGTTTGCTTCACTAAATTCTCAAAAGTTGTCAACATTTTGCTTAGAATTTACATGCTTTAAAATATAGTTAGCTGTTTTTCTAGGCAAAAATAATAACATAAAAATAAAAATTAAAAATAAAAAGAAATAAAACCTAAAATTGCTAAAATAAAGCACCTTATGAATTTGTTTGTTTCAGTAGAAAAAATAGGGAGGGGAGTTGAATCCCAGATTTCTTTGCTTGTTTGTTTGAGCACTGATACACATCAACCTCCACCAGTATATTATTGTGCTGGCTGAATAAAAGTGGCCTTCAGATGAGTCTAGAGAAAAGCTCCTGCTCACCACTCTGCTAAAATACTTCAAATTACTCATCAATCACTGCACCTGTGGCTCCCCAGTTTCTGCAGCTTCTTTGCACTGCAGAATTACAAAACTAAGATGTCTCTATCCCGTGTTGCAGATGTGAGGCACAGAAAGATTCATGACTCACCTACAGTCACACGAGAGTTGTGACACAGAACAAGAACCCAAACTCAGGTTCCCTGTGCCAAGGCTCATATTTAGAAAGGAGGTCAGCTCCAGATTCACACAGGCACTTAATAAAATACAGAAAGTGTTCTTGAGAGGAGTGCCTTGGAGATAACGCAGCACTGGAGTTATTCCCTAAGCCTGACACACACTTTTATATATTCAGGTGATCAAATTAACAGCACTGCCTAAATTCCCATGTACAGCATCTCTAATACAGCTTACCTCATGAGCGGAATTTAAGACTGAAAATAAATGGGTCTTTTGGAATATCCTGAATAAAGTTCTGGCAGATACTTCTATAATAGGATTTTTTAAAATTAAATATGACTAACGATATGGATACCCAATTCAAAAAAGAAAGAGAAAACACTAAAATTGTCTTATTATTAGGATTTATGGCTCTCCCAATTTTTATCCTAATTATTTTAGGATCTCATATTCATATTGGGGGGTTATTATAAAATCTTATCAAATTCAAAAATATATTTCCTGTTAAAACCTGTATTTCAATATAGTCCCACAAAAAAACACCAGCATAATGAGAAGGGACACTGCTAACATCAACAATCTTCTCCTCCTCTTCCAAGTCATTCATTTCCAGTGTTACTGAGGAGGAATTCCTGAGAGCATCCTTCTGGGTTAAGGTATACAGATCACTGATTTATGTATAAACTCATTTAAAAGAAATTGAATCTACCTACATAAATAAAAGTTATAAAATAGCAATTCCCCAAGACTTTTTATTCTGTTAATCCAATAATGCATTTTCCTTTTATTTTTTTGCTTTACTTGATGTTTCTTCCACCCATATTTTAAGGCAATTTCATGACAAGTAAATCCAGGCAATAAATCTTTTTGCTGGGTCTGATCTGCAAATTATCAAATCTAATGACACACTGACACAGCGCGTTCTTCCTGCCATGAAAAATTTATCACAAGCAACTCGAGCACCTCCGAGCAGGAGGAGTCCACCACTCCTGATTTATGCAGCTCGAAAGGAAATGGACGCGTTTGAAAGTTGCAAAGCTGCGATTCCATTTTGTCTTCTGCTGGGCGTGTTTGATCAAATCAGAGCTTGCAAAGCCAGCTCTCTACTGCGGTCTACATCTGAGTGGGGAGAGAGTTGTTTTTGTGGGAATGATCTAGCTGGGGAAAAATGCCGAGGTTAGCACACCCTTGTGTAAAACACATTGCCGGCATTACTTGGCACCGCTGCCTGCAGGTCAAGCTTCTGCTCATGTCAGCAGTCTTGGCTCTTTTGGAGGAAGCTTGGCAGGATGATGGAAAAAATAATCATATATCCCTCCTCAATGAATCCTCCCCTCTTCTCCTCACCCTTTGGACACTGGCAGCAGCACCAGTAAAGTTGGATGGTTCTACTCACCTGTGCTAGGACATCATCTAATGCTAATTTCAGTCATGGTTTTCCTCACAGGAATAAAAGATTTATCCCAAGTTTCCTTTACCTGGGAATGGGAGACAAGTAAAGAAATAAAGTCCTACTCACCCCAGGAAAAGCAAGGGCAAAAGGAGACAGGTTAAAATTACTTGGTTAAGTGGCTGCTTAGAATTGAAAATAAATCCTATTAATATGCTGTGACCACACACAGGCTGCTTTGATACATATCACTGCAAAATCAGCACACCTGAACAGTGACACACATCCACAGGTTGCATCACCTCTTCCAAACAATGTTCAGTATCCCACCAGCTCTGACAAACTGCTTCCCAGAAGGAAAGGTTGAGTGGATGGCACCAGGCACCATGTCCCCCCTCAGGGGACACAGGGAAAAAAAGAAAATGGGAGCAAGACTCAGGACACAGATCAGCTCCAGCAAACCACAAGGTTGTCCTGAGGTTTCGTGCTGCAGTGAAGAAGTGTTTAACATCAGAGAAAACCAGGATTCAGATTCTCCTGCCCTATAAAGCAGACTCTTGACTGAAAACAACACTCCCAGCATCAGCAGAGCTGAGACTGCGCACGCAGCTGAGTTCTCCCTCTACCCACGGGAGAGCAGGGCCGCTCTCACACCTTACACGTAGGACACAAGCACATTCTTACATAACATTAAGACATCTGTAACTTCAGTACCAAATACCTCTTACACAGTTTCAAACAGCTTTGGTTAGAGGAAACAAAGTGTCTCTTTACATAGATGTCTGTCAGCTGGAAGAACAAATGCACAATGTGGTTCTTAGGGGAGAACTGCAAAAGAGAATTCAACTGAGCTCTATAAACTGCAGCTGCAGTCCCATAGCCAGGACTAGGAAATTCCAAAACCAGATGACTGAGGTGGCAGTAAGATGGCAGGAAGAGCATTTACCCAGGAGAGGAAGAAAAAACTATTTACACAATGGTGTTAAGATTCTTCTTAAGCGCAATCATAAGGGCTTTAGTAAAAAGAAAGGACAAACACAGACTCCCCTACTTAAGATGATACACAGAAAATAGGATTTCAGAAAATGCAATTTATCTTTGCTGTAATAGGAATGAAGTGACTGATACTTGTTTGCATAAAGATGGAACTATCAATCCTTGCATATACAAATCTTCAAAATAATGATCTAACATAGCTGAAGTATTTATTTTAATTCTTTATTAGGTGTGCATGTTGTTACGTTAAAGGAATCAGAGGCTAAATGGAGGTCTCAGTAACCACAGAGATTTCAGCTCATATTATTCCTGTCGCTGATGGAATGGAGAAGACTCAAACTACAAACCAGATGTAGGCTGCTTCTCATCCTAACAAATAACATGCCATATCTCTTTTGACTTAAAGATTTTACCATTTCTGTTCTTTTGTTCCACATGGAACAAAAATGTTAACCTATTTATTCATATTATCAGATCCATCAATTCCAACCCAGACAAGAAAATAAAATGAAAGACACCATGCAGGCCAGTGCACAAACACAGAGCATGAATCTTCCTCCAGCCAAAAGAGAAGAATGTCCTTTTTATAGGGCCGTTACATTTGTTTATATTATTTTCATAGAGCAGATCCAAGTTCTGCATTTGGCACACATTACTCAGCAGCCAACAGAAGAATTAAATCAATCAATACAGCTGCCAGTGTGCAGGCCCAAACAGCTGGCCAGAGCAGTTGTGTGTGCAAAGATGCACTGCGTGCTCTGCTAATCCATGCACACATGCAAATGCACAGCAGGAAAGTTTAAATTAAGCCATGTCGGTTTAAAATACCTCAGGTATCAGAACTGCACCTAATACTCCAGCATGGAGCATTTCAAGGAAGTAAATTATTTATTTGGCATCTCCAGTTTTTGTTCTTTGGGGCTTCCCACCTGCTAGGCCACAAGGGTTCCTTTTATCTGAACAGAGATTTCTCTTTTACTTGAAAGCCAAAAGCAGCTGCCCAGGAATCAGCACCTCACAGAGCTAGGTCTGGCAAATGAGGTGAGGTAACCCTTCCTAGGCTTTGCTACAGAGAAAGCAGAAGTAAAATACAGCAAAGGAAAGGATCTCCAGACTTCCTGAAGGTCTCCCTCCTGTGTCATGCAAGGACAGCTGGAAGAAGAGCCCTCCTTTGCTCACCCACTCCCCTTGAAGGGCCAGTCTCCACTGTGCTCCCAAAGGCTCTTTGCCTTTCTTTAACACACCCATGTAATGGCCATTCACTGGTGCTCTCGTTGTGCCCTCAGACCATCTGTGCTGAATGCCTGATGTGTGATCCTGCATGCTCTGGCGAGGACATGGGTGCACAAAGTGGCTGTCTCCAGGCTGAGCACACTCTTGTTCAGGAGCCTCAGGAAAGGAGCACTGAGGGGAGAGCAAAAGAGTGCACAGAATTCAAATGAGCACAGGTGGGTGACCCTATCACCTCCTGAAATACAGAAACTCTACAGCAGGAAAGCACCTGCAGCTCTGAGTGCCACATACATGCTCTGTGGGAACGAACAGAAAGTTGCTCACTTCACACCTCTGCCACTGCTTTGGAAAAGCAGACCAGAGCTGCCAACTGCTATGCTGGGAATTAAGAGGAATAGGAAAGGTTGGGGGAAATTAAGAACCAGTTTGCAGTGACACTGAGGTGCTGTGCTCTGGGATCAGCATGATAATCCCAGCCAGGTTTTCCTCAGGTCCCTGATGCTGCTGAGATGGTCACTGCTATCCCCAGGCCAACAGGGATGGATGGCACCTTGCTTTCCTGTGAACCAACTGTTAGATGTAACTCCCTGTGTCTTGTCAGCATGATGGTTCAGGACATCACAAAAAAGAATTAGCAATGTTTAAGCAAGCCCCTCTCCCCTCGAAGCCCACCTGTCCCAAGCCAATGGACAAGACACCACACGGAGCCAGATGAAGTCAGTGACAGGCAATGCTAAACTACTCCTGAAGAAATCTGAGCTTGAGCTAATATCTACAGAAAACACTGAAACGTTCTTCTTCAGTAGGTGTTGGACAGGAGTTATCACTCATCACTCATTACTAGATTAAATGGAGAGGGATAAAAATTCCAAAACTAGGACCCCTGGGGATACAACACTTTACATGGAGACAGAAGGTTTAGCATTAGAGTCCTGATTTAACATTACTTTCACAGACAGGTGTTAACCAGGAGCAAACCCGCTGAAGTCAGTGGACTTATTCCAGTGTAAAATCTGCACAAATTGAGAGAAGAGACAGGGTCAGCATCAAATGGGGATTTTGAGAACCACCTGTGTAAAAATGTCCACACATACTTTGCACACATCATTGCTATGATTAATTTCTTGTGCATGCATGAAGTACTCAAAATGTGGGCTTGAACTTGCTAACTCCAGCAGTAGGAGAATAGACTCACAGAGCAGATCCTCATCTGGAGTAAATCAACATAACCCTATTGAAACTAAGAGAACTACACTGATTTATAACACCAAAAGATCTGGTTGGGAGGCATTCAAAAACTGTATCAAAACCAAAACCCATCCAAACACAAAACCAAGAGGAAAAACACTGGAGGGAATGTGCTTATCTATCCTACAAGGCAACTTTGTTGTTTTCTTTCCCTGAAGATGTACTTACTCATCACACTCCTCTGGGAGTTGCTCACAAAGCTTTCTTACATTGCTGTCCATTTAGTGTCAGGTTTCATTCTCACCAGCCTTTCAGTTTAAGGGCTCTCTTGCTGGTTAAGCAACCTAGAGTAATTCAGTAACAGTGCAGTTGTTAGACACTGCCTCTCTAGGTAGCTATTTGAGGCTTGGTAATTTTAAACCTTTTATGATTTAAATCTACCAAAACACAAATTTTGAGATCTAATTTACTGTGCTTTCAAAATACTGAAAGCAGCAGGAGGGCTCTGAGGAAGCAATTTATTATAAACATGATGTTGCCTAATAATGGTAGCTGTTTAATCCTATGGTGGTTAATGGCCAGCATGCTGGAGAAGAGCATGGGACAATTTATGAATTCCAAATATGGTTTTTCTAACAGAATTCTGGCCTCCAGGAAGAGTAATGTGATATATGGAGCAGATGATGCTGATTACACCTCAACTCTTCTTGTAGAGCCTGAAGGAAAGATTTGAGGCTATTCATAACCCAGCAGCCTAATCTTCAGATTGGAAACACCTTGAATCCCTGGGGTCAGCTTTTCATCCTTTCAATGTACAATAGGGGCATTGAAGTTGGGAGGCATTTCTGAGGATGAAAGCTCTGCAAACAGCACAGGAAGCACATCTTGGACCAGGGGATACAAATCAAGAAGCTTTATGTTTCTTACAGATACGCACAGACTGGGGGCACATGTGGGTGCTGCCCCAAACCCAGACTCAAGCCCTCCTAAAAAGCTCTGAGAACTGTTTTATGTTTATGTATTTCAACCTTCAGCTTCCTTCCTGTAGTCTCTGTGTGTGATGTTGGGCAATCCCTATATGTGCTGCTCCTCTCCAAATTGAAGATTTTCAGATTACACTAGTGATTCTGAGAGTCCCTTGGAATACTCCCATCCTAGCAAACACGCTGAGGACTGACTACAATTACTAAAGGAAGAACTGTGACACATTTGAGAAGTTTCAGGCCACAATGAACATTTCTAACTGCCTTCTTACATTATTGTAATAATGCTAAATGCAACACACAGTAGCCAAAAAACAAACTCACACTCACAAACACTTCCATCCTTGGACAGATATGAAAAGAAAACAGACCATGTCTTTGGGTCTCTGTGCTGCAGCTGAAAATGGAAGAGCAACTAAACAGCAGTGGATGTTGATTCAAACAGCAAATCCAACTGAAAAATAGCATTAGCAGCTGACACTGGGGGGTTTATTCTGTTTTGAGGGGTTTCAGCACACATCTGAGCAACGAGCCTGAACTGCACTGATAATGCCCAGGGGACAACAGAGGCTATGTTGATGAATCCTGGATCCAGGACTGACCCAGTGTGATCCTAGTGTGCACAGCAAAAAACCCAAATGTGCACAGGAGGAAACAACTCCACGAAGAGAACAAGGGAAAGCTTGAAAGTGATGTCCCTTCTAAATGAACTGGAAAGAAAATGCACTTACCACTTTGACAGCAAATCACCAGGTAATTGTTTCTTCCCACAGACATTATTGTAACATAGACAAAAATTGGTCACCATTAAACAAAGTTTACTCAGTGGCATTTTTACTGTTCTGATGATGGGCCAGTTAAGAAAACACTGAATAAATTATGAAACAATAGAAGGAAGATGGCTCTTTATAAGCTGTGCTTGATATAACAATTTTAAAAGGCTATAACACAAGCTTATTGAATTTGTCAGGGCTTATAAATCCTAACTCCCATTACTGTGCTGCAACTTAAAAGCAGTATTCTTCACTTTATCATTGGAAATTTCAAGTTTAAGTGGTCCCAGTGCAAGATGATAACTTACTCACATGCTTGAATGTTTCCATGCACAGACCATAGGTCACACATCTGGTTAAATGCAGTGCTCAGTCCTGCAGCCTGTCCTGTTCATGCATGGGTGAGAATTGGTCTCTACATATCCATCAGGCCCAATCTTTCTCTCATTTGAGATCTCATTGGCAGTGCTGTTTCAGTGGAGTTTTTTAAGGGTTTGAGTGGGGGTTTTTAGGAATTCTGACCCTCTTGAGCAGATTTCTAATATGATTTGGTGATGCAAAAGCTCAAAGGAGTGCCACAGCATTCCAGTTGCAGGGGCACACAGAGCCAGTTTAATGGCAAACAAGCCACCAGAGGGTGTTTGGGGAATCTTTGATGCTTTGGGGAACCTTTGGAGAACCTTTGTTGCAGGAACTGAAGCACCTGCCTACAGAGCCTTTCTGGAACTGAATGATCTCATTTTGTGGAGTAATGCTCCCAGGAAATAATCTGGCCTTCCCAGATGTTCTCCTCCTCCAAAGATCCTGAGATCTTTAGTGCCCTGATCTGCAGCAGGCAACACTTGAGACCCAAAATGCATCTGACCACAAGGCAGAATTGCAGAAATAAGCCCGTAGAATTTCAGAGGGAAGGAGGGTCTTTCTCCCTTTCCCTACATAACAAGCATGCTAATGTGAAGCTGCTCTAAACAGACAACTCTTCTAGAACATTCTCTTACAAGTAGGCACAAATTGTTTAGAGCAGAACAGGACTGGATCATTTAACATTGACTTTGAAAGTAATACAAATTTTTAAAATGTTAGAGGCTTAACCAGTGGAAGCTGCTAGAAATGCAGCTGCTCCAAGCCTGAAATGCCAAACTATGACTAGAAATAAATTATTATAATATTTGCCAAAAAAAGCCTGAAAACTTCTACTTTGCTTTCATTCTGTGGAGGATATACAGCTCTGCACAGACCTCAAATGAAAATATACAAATATTTTGTAGTAAGAAATCATCCATTCACATCATCCTACTGTATTTTTCAATTAATTTCTGCTTTGAATTTGCAGCTACAAAACTGAAACAAAAATCCACGTTGCAATGATTGTGAATAAGATCTTCCTATAGAACAATATTAATTTGAAAACACTTTACCAGAAAAGGGCATGAACAAAAGACCAACAGGATAAGATTTAAAAAAAATAAATCTGCACATCTTTACCAGTTTCTGAATCAACTCTATGTAATTTTTAATTGCTCCAGTTATAGATATCTATACACATATAGCTTTGTGTAAATGCACAAAGGATAAACTGTGTTTTCACTGTGGCTGATAAATGTGGACTTTTATAGGGACTAGGATGAGGCATCTATTTTTAAATCTCAATAAAGCTTTCCAGAGCTCTGTACTCTAGATCTACCTTGGAGAAAATGCAACACCATTTAAAAAGAGGGATTAGAATAACCATAAAATAGTCAAATCTGTTTCTCCAGGGACACAAATAGTTAAACTAGAAACCTGAAGTTCAACACTTGTGCTTGTATGAAAACACACTAAGTCAACTGACATTCCAGGTTTACAGCAGAAGATCAGTGATGATGTGATGACTCCTGGGCTGGACTGGCTTCTGAACACCAGCCTTCAGTTAAGAGCTTTCTTTCAATACACACAATAATATTTGGACAGCTCCAATAGAGCAGGATTTACTGCTCTGCTCCGACAGCCCCCTCCCTCTCTAGGATGAGTGCTTTCGAAATACTAATGATTTTATAAGCCTCCTTTTTTTGGTGAGGCACAGAGAGTAACAGCTTTGCTCAAAGTCAAGTGAAGTGAGAGAAAGTGATATTCTTCCAGGTCACACTGAAAAACCAAGCCAGCCCAAGAGCTGCCTTCATACCATGAATCTCAGCTCTGATCCAGGAGCTGCTGAAGCTGATGCAAGGCTCTCTGCTGACTTTAATGGGCTACAGACCAGGGCCCTTTGGCCTTAACCCATGGGTTAATCCTTGGCACAAGCCTCAAGATAAGTAATTGCAGAGCAACCACACTTCTTACAAAGCAGCACATCACGACAACAGCCAAATTTGCTTCACATGGACTGCGAACGTGCAGTGCACTGAAAACACAATTCTCATTTGTTATCACGTCGTTTTAACCCTTAGAAGTTTGACATTGCAGCTTGCTGCTTTGAAAAACCATCTCCCTGTGGACATGCCCTGTCACAGCCCTTTGTTGTTACAGGGTCAGATACTGCACAGGACCCATAAGCTCTGCTGTTGCTCAGGTTTAATAGACAAGACCAAGTGAAGGACACTCAAGTCCCTGCCACCTTCTCACATAAATGTACTGAAACTTTTTTCAATTCAGGTAGACTGACAAGGACTGCAAGTTTTTATATGCAACCAGACTAAATTAAGGTACAAACCATAAAGAGGGAGACTTTGCTCCAAGCATTCATTTTGTTTATTTCAAAACGAATATTCCCCATAAAGAGCACTGAATTCCTATACATCTGAGAGGCCAGCTGTATTTTCGTTTAAGGTAATCACATTAGCCCTGACACTAACTGGATGCTAACAAAACCTTTTTTTTTTTTTTTGAAATGTGCTCTAAATAACACATTTTGAGACGTTGTTAGACTAAACGCAAACAGAATTTGAGCGCTGACGTGCTCCACACATAAAAAAAAAGATTCCTAGAAGCTGCACTTTATGGGACATATCACACACTGCTGATGTCCTTGGATGCTCTGCCAGGGCCAAGATTAACAGCCCATTTGAAAGCCTGAAAATGTTTAAGAACTGAAAAGCTCGTGCTGATGGCTGAGCTTACTCATGTTCCACTGAGATCAATGAATTTGAAAGCATTTGGCATCTTACGTGATGGGTGAGCTCTGCTCCAGCTACCAAATCTTGATTAGTCCAAAATAGAAGAACTTTGAACACAGTCTTGGAAGAACACAGAAGAAAATGTGAGCTGTCGTGGAAGAGCAGTAAATCTCTTCCCTGTCAGCCACAGCGAATCTTTCTCATCAGCTTTCCCTTCCTCCCATGACCCCAACGAAGAAACAAAAAAAGGGTAAAAAAAAAAAATCAATTTTAATGGAAAAGCTGGGACCACCTGATAGTATATTTCTGACCAGCTATGTACAACCTCCTGGGAATTTCAACAAACATCATAAACAAAACCAGGTGGGAAACTGGTTTCATTTATTTTCATTTTACAAAGAAGTTCAGACTGAAACTGAGTTGTTTACAAAACTACAGGACTTTGAGGGGCCAGAAGAAAAAACTATGTCAATCTGAGATCCACAGTCCACATCTCACTAAAAGCAAGAGTATATTTATGTAACGTGCCCAGAATTAGCAATAAATGAAACTCTGTTAAGATGCAGAGGCAAAAATCCTAGTTTACACAGCTGCACCAAGCCAAAGCATTTTATAAAACTATGTAGCACCTGAAAAAGTTGAATTGCAGCCTCCACAAAGGTGAGTTTTGCAGCAGTTTACAGCAGGATGTGAGGGTGAACAATACACAGCTGTAACTGCAAAACCATTTAGAGAGAGGTGGAAGTAAGAAGGTGGAGTTTAGCCTGAATAGAGGCATAACTTGGAACATGAGTTCAGGTGATTTGAAATAAATGTTTCATCTCCCTGAGAAGATGGAGAGTACAATTTGCATTATGTGCAGCAGGGCTCAGACTGAAAACAGAAACACCAGCTAACAGGTCATCCTAACTATTCCTCAGAAATCTCTCTCCAAAGCATGTCTCAAAGTATTGAAGCCACACATAGGAAATACAGGATGAAAAAACTCATCTCAGAGGTTAAGACCCATCTGTGGCAGCTCTGCACCACCACCAGCTGGGGCAGAGCACAGCTGGGCACAAGCAGCGAGCCGGGAGCCCATGAGGCTCCACAACCTCCCCGAGTTCTCTGCTTATGTACGGGTGAATCACAACTGAGGGCCTTAACCACAGGGCAGAGACATCAGTGGGTTTCCATTTTCATGACATGACAGTAAGTGCATGTCAAAGAGAAAATGGCAACACTCCCTTAATCAAAGCAAGAAGCAAGTTTTCACCAGCCAAAAACACAGATTAAGACCTAACTCTGATGAAGCTGCTGTCAGACCAGTAAGATTGAAAAAAGATTCACATCCTTGCAGAAGTAGACTAGAAAATGTCATTTGAGAGGAAAAATAGTTTGCCAGCACAAGCTGATCTGTGTGCAGCTCTTCTGCCATTTTTCATGCAAATTCAGAAAATGCAATTTCATAAGAAAAGGAAAAATTACCACTTCGTAAGAGCTGAAAATTCAAAACAGGCCCTTTGCATCATTTAGCTGAGCAAAGGAGCTTAAAAATACATTAAATTTAAATTTACTTTAATATCCTGGCAGATTGCTGGGGTGGTACAGACGGTCTTCTACGCAATTCAGAATCAAATCTCACTGCAAGTTGCAGAGAGTCCTGAATACTCTATTTTATTAGCACATAGAAAATCAACACTCAGTACTAAATAGCTTTCACTTGAGCTCTTCAGACAGCAATGTGCAGATGCCACCTATGCAGCTGCACAAATTCACCAACATCTTTGTGTTATTTCATTTTCAGGAGAAAATGTGCAGACTGGGCAGAAAATAGACAGATTTCCATAGTGAAAAAGGGACCACTGTGCCCAAGAATACAGCTGTTGATGGATTAAGGCAATGTTGGGCTTTGTGTTGCCCCATATCAGGCAATGCAGGAATGAAAGGGGCAATATTTGTCTGAACACCTCCACCACTTCCTGCACAACTCCAGTGTTATTTCTCCTTTCATGCAATGAATTAATGCCCAAGTTTCAGCTACAGGAAAGGTTCTCCATAAAAACTGTATGAGCGTATCAATTCCAAAAGTTTGCACATAACAGAGATAAAGGTCACATAACAGAGATAAAACCAGAAAAGAAAGGAAGATTTGAATATGAGTCAAGAGGAAAGTGCAGGGAATGGCTCAAGGCATCCCCAGTGTGTGCCAGCACTCCAGGCCTTCCCTCAGCACTGCCAAGTCCTGGCTGCTGGTGGCCATGTAGCCACCAGAGCAGGAGGAATTTTAAATTTAAAAGCAGCCCTGCATTAAGAAGTGACCTTGGCCACCTGCCACAGCCCCAGCTTTGCCAGAAGCTGCCTTCCTCAATCACGTAGCACCTCCCAGCCAGATTACCTAAAGGCAGCGGTGATTGCTCCCTCCCCTAAAGCTGCAAACAGACAGAAGACACAGGAAGCTGACAGAAAGTAATGATATGAAAAACCTAACCCATTTGCACCAATATCACAAGGAACAGGTAGCACTGAAAGCACCAGGTCAATTCTTGCATTCTGCAGGTTTTGAAAGGTGACAATGTACAAGGTAAGGATAGGGCCAAGAGCAGTAGATTGAAGGCTGTGTTGGAAGAAAAGCAGATGGACTGTTCTGTCCTAATATACAAAATATTTTTGGTTGATCTCTGCTTTGGTATGAAAGTTCTGAAATGAGACATAAAATAAACTTCACAAAGATTACCTGGTTTCTCTGTGCCTCAGTTCTCTGCCTACAGTTCCCTAAACAGCAGGGCATGATGCACATGCTGAAAGTAATGATGCATATCTGTTCAAAAGTACGATCCACACAGACTTCATAACCCCCAGGGAAACTATACTCAGCATCTCCTCTCTCTGAGATTTTTAAATCGATATGCCGAGGGTTCATGCAGATCCCAGGAAGTACTATGATAATTTTCAGCAATGAGGATTAGCCAAATATTTCTTTTAAAGTATTCCAGGTTTTAACTTGAACAGATTTTTCAGCGCAATGTGATAGTATACAATGGGTCGTAACAATTTATGCCAGCTGAAGCTCTAATCCTGGACAGTGCCTCTGATTATTATTTTATTTTGGTTTTAGGAATATGCGTCTACTGCCACTTTGGAGATCTTTAAAAAAAAAAAAATCAAAATAAAACCCAAATCCACCCCATCCCCCTAATTTCCAGACAAACAAGTTTAAAGAAGAAAACACACAACACCCCAGGTGTGAGTTTAAGGCCTTAGTCTGCAATAAATCTGTCCTCAGAGTTCTGGCAGCAAGTTATCTCACACCAGAGGTGTTATGAGGAAAGGCGCACAGCTTCAAAAAATAAATTATTAATGAGCATTGTTATGCAACTCAAGAGCACGTGGTGTACCTGGCATCCACCTTAGAATGAGATGGCAGAGATGTTTGTTATTGCACCAAACAGCCACTACTCATTCAACAAAGCCTCCTTCTGCCATCTTTTCCCATTTTTGGCCTTTTTTTTTTAAATATGCTTTGAGTGAGGCATTTCCATGTAGCTACTGTCCAGATATCACCCATGCAGGCCCCCAGGCAGGTGCAGCACTGACCAACAGCTGAGCAGGGCATTCCCTGGAGAATGCTGCAGCTGCACTGCTGCTTTGCTGCAGCTCCTGCCAGCTCCCCCAGCCTGTCCTGCTCCCCAGCTTCTGCAGGGCAATAAAGAAAAAACCACATCTTCACAGTGAACATCATCCACACAGACAGCAGGAGCCAGGCTGAGGCAACTGTTTCCTAAGGATCTCGCTTCAGAAGAAGCCAGGGATTCAGGACCAGGAGCTACAGCAAATGCATTGCCATCACTCCAACACTCCTCTTTGATCCTGGTGTTTATTTACATCATCAGAGAATAAAAAGTTAATTCCTAAGCAATTTCAAAGCAACATCTCCAAAGTGCTGCTTATCTTTGTCTGCAGTTTTGACAGTGATCTGAAGACCAAGTTGGACAATCCCATTAACAGGAACAATCAGTGATTTGAGATCCAAGGATCTCAAAGTACTTTACAGAAAATAATAAAATTGATAACATCCATAGGAGATAAATGTCAATATTATAGCACATTTTACAGCAGGGTAGAAATTAACATAGGATAATAGAATTACCAAAAACATCACCAGAGCAAGGCAGGAATAAAACAAATCTGATCTTCATTTTCCAGCACTGTTTGTGCAATGCTGCTTTGCCTGCCGTGCAATTACTGCAGAATCCTGCTTGTCTTCACTGTTGCAGAAACTGGGCACTGCTCAGAAGCACAGCTCATAAGAGATAGACAGGAAGGCATTTCTGGTGAAAATTCAAAATGCCAACAAACAAAAAAGTCCCCTTTGGCAGAAGAGATATTTTCATTTGGAAACACTGTGGATCTTAAGGGAGCTGTAGGCTGGGCCCATGGAAGCTGAGCATCTGCTGCTGAATGGCTGCATTCTTACCCTGCCACAGCTTTTCTTGCTTAAGTTTGCAGAACGAGAGTCTTCAGAAATGGGACACAACACAAAAACAGGCATTCTGAAGAGTCCAGACACAGATAATATAACATGTAATATCTTGGAAGCAATTTGACATTTCACGAAGGAAGTAAACTCTGTTTCTGAAAGAAGTACTTCAGAAATAAGGATATTATTTTTAAAAACTGACAAAACGTTTTGCAGAAAGCAATTTTTTTTTACCCCCCAAAAGATAACGATTGCAAGGAAATATAACTTTATTTCCCTGAGAGTGCTGATTTGACCTTTTAAGCATCATTCTGAGCATTTAAGCTAATGCTTGGGACCAAAAAATAGAAGTTCTACACCTTAAAAAAGCCATCATTTTTATGTCACATATAAGGATAACAGAGTTCGCTATTTTTCTCGTGAATTCTATTCCTTTTTTCTCCCCCAGCCTTTCCAGCACCGTGAGTCCCTTTGACTGTTGTGTCCACATCCTGCAGTTTCATATCTAAACTAAACCCTGGGCACAATGATGCCTTGATCAAGCACTCTGAGCTCTACAGTAAATACATGAGATGGGAAGATCTCGTCCTATATGCCCTCTATAAGCTCTGGATCAAGTCCAGCACAAAGAGAAGTTTATTAATGCACACACATTCCTACTGGCCTTTGAGCTGTTCGGCAAAAATTGTTTTAAACAGGCCCCTGTAGAGACCAAATGAGCAGTATTCAAATATTTACATCGAACAACAGAGTTAATTACACTTCAAGACATCAGTAAGATTCACTGTCCAGCAACCTCAGCAACATACTCCAGTAAGCAGCAACATAAACCATTTTCCACAATCGAGGCGGGCAGCTTTCCATCTGGGTTTCAGCTAAGGCAGGAATGTTTCTGTCGACAATAGAACCTCACTAATCAGCACTTCACTAATCCACACATTTTATTAACTTCGCCAAAAAACTCACAGCCTCTCCCTGCCCCTCAGCAAAGATTTAATAGCAGAGACCTCAAGCAAAGACTTTCATTCCCCAAACACTTTTTTTTAGGCTAATGTTACGTGCATTTGAGTCAGACATTACAAAGCAGTTTGATAAATAATTTGAGCAAAACTAGTTATCACAGACAGAGCCAAATCTTATGCATATCTGGAAAAGAAAACCCAAGGCAACTTGAAGTTGAATCTACAAAAGAACATTTTATCAAAAACACTTAATCCTTAGTTATCTCTCAGAATTTGGCCCTCTGTGAACAAAATAACATGCTCAAATGAAATTTACTTCCTTCCAAGCTAACACTGCACTTGCCCACTTACTTACTGGCTCACAAATTCAATAACTTTCACAGAAGTCTCCCTCCAGCCACTTTTGACACTTCATTCTTCCTTTCACAGAGCATTCTGCATCCTATAGATGTAAGGCAACAGGAACAGCAACGCCAAAACAAACATTAAACTATACTCTGGAATGAAAAGCTCTGTCTATGCCAGTGTCTTACCTCTGTGTTTAGAACTGTTGTACCTCTCTGCCCCAACCATTAGTGGTGAAAGTCTGCAGCTGAAAAGCTGCAGAATGGCAGCTTCATTTTTCAAGCCCACCAGAGATTATCCACATGCCACCACCTTAAAAATCAAACTAACAGACAGCACAACATTCTTTATCCTTCCACTTCCAAGGGCATTTTTAAACAAGTGTGGAGATAACCAAACAGACTAGCTAGATGGTTCTTTTCTTCCTCATCAACTATCCTGGCTATTGATAGAGAATATGAATAATACCATGTATAAATTATGTACAGGCATTTGTAGAGGAAAATAAGGGAAATTCATATACAGAAAACCAGTAAATTGGATGGCATTTATACTAATCCATTTCTACATTTTTGTGTGGAATCTCTAACTGCACATAGAAAAGAATGCAATGTAAATTCTACAAATGTTATTTCCTTAGTTGTGATTTCTGTTAAGACAGAAGGGAAGCCTCAGCCAACAACAGAGTGGGCAGAGGGAGGCAGGAAGCTGTGGTCTCACATGTTCAGTCCGAAAGCTACAGCCATCCCCACTCCATGGAACATCTTCGGCACTGCCCCAGCCCAGAGGAGCACACACCTGGGCACTCCTACACAGGCTCACTCAGAGAGCACATCTTCTATTAGCATCTGGTGCTCTAAGAGAAGATGCAGGTACATACAGCTAGAGAATGAACCCTTAGTTTGACCATCCCCATCCGGCTCTGGGCTCCTCGAAATCTTATTTCCTCAGCCTAGCAAACTTCAGATGGACACCTCAAAAGCACAGCTCCTCCAGAGCCCTCAAGCCTGGCAGCATTCCTAGCTGAAGATTCATTGTGCTGGATTTACAGTGAATAGTGCTACAAAACGCAAGAATATAATAGTATATGTCTGTTAATGATCAAATGAGTTTATTAAATAGATCCGGACATTTTAAATTAAATCACACTCAGAGTAAAGGAGCATTGAAGAAACTCTGATGAACCATAACTCTGAGACCAATAAAAGTAACTCTTGTACCAAGCAGTAACATTGGCTGCACATTCCCTCACTATCATCTATACTCCAAGTCATGGAAAATACCATGTTGCATTTGAAGAGCTGAATGTACCTGAGAGTTAAAGCGATGTTAGGATGTT
Organism: Donacobius atricapilla; assembly: GCA_013397315.1. Lineage (NCBI taxonomy): Eukaryota > Metazoa > Chordata > Aves > Passeriformes > Mimidae > Donacobius > Donacobius atricapilla. Next base: position 98,075 of record WBMY01015366.1, on the reverse strand, counting down.
TAGACTTTCTGCCTATACTTGAATGACACTGCAAAGACAGGCTCTGTGCATCACTAGAGGCAAGATCCACACACCCACCTGTATGTCATTCTCAGCTTCCCACTGATGTTTGCAGGAGGATATTTTGATTTATTCCAAGAGCTGCCCTGCAAAACACCCACCTCACCAGAAGAGACATGATACTGTGGCAGGCACTGACTTTGCACATCTTTATCAGTTACCCCCAAACCGTGTGTTGTCTTAATTTTGGAAAACTACTCTGCTCCTTGCCTCTTCATTTGAACTGTATTTAATAATAACCTCCATTTTGACTTTCTGTAGCATATACTGCCCACAAGTGAAAAATGAAAGGTACACAACTCTTCCATATGAGAAGGAGATTTTGTCAGGATTCAGTGAAATTAACTGTCCTGTACACACAAAGCTACTTGGCATAATGAGGAAGTGAACAGACAACAACTCATTCTCCTGTTTAAACTTAATCCCAGATATTCCTTTGCAGAAGACAAACCTTCTCCCTTCACAGGTGGACAAGGAACAGAGGCACTCAATAACAACCATTCTCAAATTTTTTTGAGGCAGCAAAAAATCCCTTCTTAACCATTTGCTTAAATGTCTCCTGAGTTCAGGTATCTGATTTTACGCTGACATGTGGTCTCCTCTCTTCTCTTGTTCTATCCTCCTTACTGGATAAAATTTCACTTTTCATTATTGAATCTACGCTGTCACAAACACACCTCACTAGGTAAACTCTCTGTTTTAAGAGCCACAGAAACTCTGATCAGACCAGTCTGAGATCAGTGAAAGAGGAACTTCTACCATGATCTGCTGAAAGCACAGGGCTTTGTCATGTTGTAGACTTAGTGAGCATGAGGAACCGATTTGACAAAACCATCTCTCCTAAGGCAACCTGCTTAGCATCCAAAATAATGGGAAACTACCCTGAACTGTAACACAATTGGAAATCCTTCTCTGGCATGACTATTTCAGTCAAACTCAGTACACACAGTATGATGCATATGGCAAAGCCTTCCTCTATTATAGAGCATCAACAGCCTAGTGCAAATGATATTAAGGAAAAAATTAAAATAAAAATGTATCCACATATTACTTGAAATGGTCAACCAGTGGATCTGAGAAATTCACGAACTCCATCTTCCCTCTGAAAAGGGAATAAAACCATCTCTCCTACTTCATGTATTACACCCCATTTGTTCTCCCTACTCCAAATTACAGTGTAAGTTTCCAGGTACATTGAGGCACAGGCAGGATGTGTGCAGCCACACATGCTGTAAGCACATAAACACCCACCTGTAAACAAGCACTGGATTTGTCTAAACACACACACACACATATAAATTCACTTTATAAACAGAGGCAGACCACACCTCAGTCTTCCAGTCTGCAGAGAACTCCCAACTCCCACATCACTGGGAGTTTCAAGATACGTTCAAACTTGAAGTCTATCCTGGGCATGCTTTGACCTTTGAATTTTTGAGCCTAAGACAGATCTGAAGTTGAATAGAAAGGTTTCACAGATCAATCTCCAAATCACCCCTCATATTTGAAAGAACCAATATATCAACAATAGCCAGCAAAATAATTACAGCATTAATGTGAACATAAATTAACAAACTTTAGAGCAAAATTGTTTGATAGTTGTTATTTTTATAAAGGGATTTAATAAACTAAAAATCAGGAGAGCCCAAGCATAGCTAATAAATCAGTGTGTGGAGACATGATAAAATTGATGAGGTCTTTGTCTCCACCTACTGCATGGAGGAATAATAACTGTAACTCCCAGAAGGATACAGAGGAAATTAATTGATACCTTTCTCAATATAAAATCCCAACATCTATTCCATACAGATCACAGGACTTCAGCCTTTACCAGTTACAACAGTTGCTGTTACAAACCTGAGAGATGATAAAATGGCTTCCTTTGCTGAGAACTTAGGTGCCCATAATTACTGCAAAGAGGCAACTTATGGTTGTGGTTTTACGGTTCCTCCTTCCTTTACAACAAGAAGTCTCGAAATACAAGAAACTGTTTAAAATAACTTATGTAAGCGTAAGAGGGGATCTGAGAACTTCCTGAACAGGAATGAAAATTAAAAGCCTTCATAACATTTACTTCAATTTTTTTTTAATGACCAACAATTATATTTAAAAAACCTGCAGAATTGCAGTCCAAACCTGCACAGGCCTGCAAACACTCTCAGGTGTAAAGGCAAAATGAATTAAACAAAACACTCTTAATTAAAACTGTCAATCTGTCAAAACCTGGAAAAGATTACAGAGGAGTCTGATCTATGATAGCCCTATACTTTGCAGTTCCTAATTTGACAAAATAAAATGTAGGTTATGAATTTTTTCTAAAGACAGCTCTTTCCTGCTATTCTGGCACTCATCCAACCAGTTTATTTCTTTCCTATTGTCACTATATGTCTGTACAATCAAAAGCTAAAATAAAGCTTTTCATTGTTACAGACTTGGGGAGACTGGTGCCAGATTCTGCTTGAACAGAAACTGGGGGAGCCCCAGGAGTCCATTAAAAAATTGATTGAAAATGTCAGGCTGATGGCAGAGAAACAGCCAGCTTGCACAGCAAGGGGCACAGATGCACCCCAGGCTATTTGGTGTTTTTATTTATACAAACCACATGATGTTTTCAACCCTCAGAATGTGTTCAGGGACCAGATTCAAAAATACCAGAAAATTGAACTTTCGAACACACTGGTATTGGTGAACCAATTCTTTCAGAAATATGCCCTGAACGGACCCAAGTATGTACTTGTAAAGGTGCATGTGTTATGGGAAGCATTGTGTTTTCACAGCCATCTATCTAGAGTGTATGTTGCAGATCTGTGAGGGCGCTTGGCTATTTTCAAAACTGTTTGTAGAATTTAAATAAGCAGTTCCCAATTCATTTAATATGAAAAAGAGGATATGGCTACTATGATAATTTCAAAATTTAACCCCTTCCTTCTCTGTGTACAAAATTATATGGGTTTTTTCTTAGTCCAACTCAAGAGCACACAACTCCAACTCTTACAGAGCAGATGGACCTAAGGATAGCAAAGACCTAACCCAGGTATCTTACATTTAACTCGATGAACCTCTGGAAGACTGGTACAGTAACCACCTGAAATGAAGAAGTAGTTTGATATAAAGACTAGGAGATTTTATGTACATCTCAGAGCTGCATCAGCAGTCGCAGTTGGTGTTACTTCATCTCTTGATTTCCCCCTTCACTTCAGGCACTCCTAGAGCCTGCTCAGGTCGACAATGAATCAGGCCATGAGTGCAGCATTACAGACCCACGTCCTCCTCCTCCTCCTCCTCCTCTGTGGATGCAGCAGGGTGAAAGGCATCATGGACCAACCCCATCTGAGAGGGCAGCAAGGGAGGGAATGGGGAATACTGTCACCAGGAATGCCCTGGCTTGGCCAGATGTGCACACTCACAGCAAACAACTGAATGCTTTTGTGTGTCCTGACGGATTGTTTTCCCGAGGGACAAAGCCTTGCAGCTCTAAAGCAAACAGACTTTACTCAGCACATAGCTCTCCTCCATTACTTATCTACACAGACACAAATGTACACGTTAAAACCATAAGCAGAAGCTCCACATGGGTTAAAAATCTTTGACAATATGCAGAAAATGTATGGCCATTCTCTCTCAGAACAGAGTCAACATTAGATAATAACTGTAGAGGGCACGATGGGAAACACCTCAACACAGGCTCTTTTGTGTTCCAAAAAAGGGGAACAATCCCTGACAAGTAAGCAGTGTCGGAAGCACTTAGCCTTTGACTTTTGCTGGGCAGATGTCCTGTTGGTGTGGAGCAGATTCCAGGACAACAGAGCAAAAATCCCTTGATTTTATTTCCTCTACTTCACTCTGTATTTACAACCTTGCTAATATTATTTAATAATATCATTTACTGAGTTCCGCAAGGAAAGCTGCACAGGTATTGTCTAACAGGATCTCACCATGGGGCTTTTGATCATCTCTCCACATTACAACTAACAGGTTGTATTTTGCAAAAACTCATGAATTGGCCACAGTGACATGATGGCAGCACCTGCAGCTTCAGAGGAAATGGGCCTTAATAGAACAACAGTGGCAGAGCTTGACCATAAAAGCCTTTCCCCTTAACCCTTCTCATTTCCTACTAAAAGGAGTACGTTACAGCAAAAACATTCAAAAGAGCAAAACCAATTTGAAGAACAACTGGGCATCAGCCACTCATACAAACACACAAAAAACACCCAAAACTATCCTCTGTTAGAGTTTTACCCACTCTCAGTGGGTTGCTGTAAGTCCCAGTGTCCTCCTAGCCAAAGGATGCTCACTTCTGCTCTACAGTTCAGAACCAAAGAATACAATTTTATGAGATTTAATTCAAAGATTTTGTGAAATAGCAGTGTATGTTTTGGAAACAGCTATATTTCTGGGGTTTTGCTTCTTTGTGGCAGTCCTGGAACCAAGGGAGCTTTGGTAACCATAGCAATGCTGTAATTTTTTTTTTTTCAATATACATTTTAATAGATATTTAATTTGTCAAATTGCAGACTGGCATTCAAACCATTTTTTTTCAGCAGACTCATGCTTTTCAATACATGAAGTTATTCACATTTACTAGCAGTGGCCTCTCAGGTGCTTTACAATATAGTTCTCTTCCAAATATAATTTTTGTATCAGTCTTGACAAAAAAAAAAAATGCTAGTGGTTTCTACTTCTGCTGTCATTGTCCTTGATAACTTCATTTTTTTATAAACCAAGTGAAGTGTTTTGCAAATGTTTTAGAAGATAGAGCAGGCAATGTTCTGTAGTGACTAACTCATAAGTTGTTAAAAGTAGCCTAAATACTTTGTCTTCCAAATTCTGTTCAATATGCCAGTTACTTTACAAGGATGCAACTCAATGGATAGAAAGTAAATTAATAAACCTGGCACTGAGCTAAGGCAGAATGTCATATCAGAATGAGATCCACCTGGAAAAGGCTTTCTTAAATTCACTGCTGAAGATAAGACTGGTAAGCAAGAAAAACATGCTATGTACTCTGAGTGAATTTGATGAAGCATTTAGGTAGTAGAATAAGTTTCCAGGCCTAAGAATAAACTGCATTCCTCTGTTGTATACCGCTGACTTTAAAAAGCTTGAAAGCAAGCAACTATTTCACAAATCCAGAACTTTTTCAGGATAATTATGACAACTCTTAAACATGACAGACTCCACTGAAAATCATATCTCTGATAGATCTTAAGAATCAGCACAGAAAACATGAAGTCAGAAGGAATTTGGGATATGTGCCATTATCACAGTTCTGGTCTCTCAAGATATGCCACCAGTGCCAACATTCACAGGATTTTGTCCTGGTTTTCTAGTAGAGCTCTAGTTCAGGCTACCCTGCTTTGGGAGGGGCCATGGAGCTGAGAGGACACTATTGGCAGCAGTGCAAATATCACATTTTGTCAGATAATATCACTGAAACACCTCCTGTAAAAGTAGACAATTGCTATAGTATCAATTTTATGATAGTAAACAGGCAACTAAAAGGATGAGAGAAAGTATGTAGGAAAAAAAATCCCAAAATAAGAATCTGTAAACAGTAGCACTAAAACACAGTTAACAGAGGTGTTAATGAAAACAGAAATTAGTCTAATTAAATCATCCCTACAGCATCTGATGGCAAAGCAGATTGGTATACTCATTATTTTACCAAAGCAACAAGAGAACAGTTAAAACTACTGAGCTGTTAAAAATATTTGCCCTGCCATCCTAAGTATAACAACAGAATCCATATAAAATGGATATTAAATCCTCAATCATATTTATTTGTTTAAAGCAGAATCTACCTATCCAGCCACAAGTACCTATTCCTAGATTGTAGTCCCCATAAAAAGATGCAATGAGATCCCTTGGGTGGAAATTCAGACTAGACAAGAATAAAGAAACTTCTTTGTTATTATGTTATGTTAGAACATGGAGGATATTTGATAAGACATGGAGAAAACAGCTGTTGCCGACATCATTAAAATAGCATTGAACTGTCAAGCAGAACCTGCATGGATTAATCATGGGAAGAAGCACTAAAAATAAATGTTCCTCTCACATCAGTGTCATGTCTAAGGTAAAACAGCAAATAAAGAGAAAAAGAAAAAGGACACACAGCAATCTGAACTAGAGAAGGGAGAGCTCTCAGCTCAATTAGGCGAGGCTTCAATTAAAGAGGAAGCAATCAAGTGAAACTTGAAGCACACTCCCATTGTACAAATGAGCACAGTTACTGCACCCTCTCTGTTCTCCCATATTTGCCTCATTTCAGCCTCCTCCCACACTCGCTGCTGACACAGTCCTCAAGTTGTTACACAAGGCGGATGCTGCCATAACAGAAAACATTTTTCTTTCCTTTGCCTGGCACCAGTTGCTGAGTCTTTGTACTACAGGCAGAAACAAAAACTAAATTTAACCCCAGGCAGAGGCAGACAATAGGTACAAAATTGTGTTAAAAAAATGAGAAGAATCTTTCCAGAATGGAAAATTCAAGCAGAAAGTGAAACACAAACCATAGAGATAAGCCCTGAAACCAGAGAAATCCTATTGCCAAGCCTGGAGGACTGAACTGTGGTGGAAGCTGGGATTAAAGCTTTAGCAATATCCAATATCTAGGTAAACTGAATGGGAATAACTAACCCAAACTTGACAGGATATGTAGCAAAAGAGGCCATTTCCCAAATACCTGGAGCCTCAATCATGGAACAGTTAAAGCCATTAGCAGGACACTGAACTTTGCCCTTTTGTTTGGAGGCAGTCAGGATCACAAAGGCTGGGTGTTACCAATTTCCCCAGTCCTCTAGCACTCACCAGCCACATCCTGGACAAATGCCCACATCTACTCCCTTGTTGGGGGGGAGAAAAATGACATTAAAGATACAGGACAGTAATGTAACCCATGACAAAGGCATGGCTCATTTAAGAAGTCAAGACATCCTTTAATCAGAGTTGCACGCTGTGGAGGGATGGAAGGTGCCTCGTGCAGCCTGAGAAACCCTTCCCATTTCTGCAGCTCTCAGGTGCCTGTCACTCCTCTGCACAACAGAAACCCTGCTGCACTTAATGGGACAGATGATGAGACTCCCCATTCTTTCATCTGAGAATTTACCTCTGTATGTAATTAGAAGCACAATCATTAAAGTTAGTGGTCCAAATTGCTGTCAGGAACCAGCCACACAAAGTATTCCTACAGGGCTACATGGCACTTTACAGACCACAACACGAAGCCTGTCTTTAAACCAAATCCCAGATCTGTCTGAAGAACAGTTCGCCCACTTCTCTCTAAAGAACCAAATTAAACCTAATCCACTTACTAACAAACACAAGTGCAGATAATAGAACTAAATGTAATTCTTATCTAGCAGACAGGCAGTCTCAGCCTGAGAAATATTTATCTGTCTTGATATTGTCTGACCAATCCCACTGAAAAGACCAGACGTCTGGCAAGCTGCAGAGATGGAGGCCTAATCAAACAAATCAAGCCTGAATGATGCAGATAAGCTACAGCTAAACAAAACAGAAGGTAAAAGGTGTTTCAGACCTGGAAAATAATGACCTGTTTGAAGAACATGGAACTGAAGGTACTGATAAAAATAACACTGAGAACAAAGGGGGGTATGGTATTCCAGCAAATCCAGTAGGGACAGCAGAGAAGACAATGACTGCTGACTCAGCATGTGGCTGTTTGCAGACTCCACCTTGGTGCAGTCATTTCAGATTACTTGTCCTGCCTCAGTTCATGATTTAAGGAGTTAACTACAGCTGAAACAGAATTTGCAAACTTCCCTTACGTGTTCTTCTCTAAGGAGAATACAGCAACTGAGATTCCTGTACCAAATTATTCTGATTTGTTGCCCATGTTCTGGTGGAACTATCCGTTTCTCCTCTGACCTTGCTATTCGAATTCTACCATACTATTGTCAGCAACACTGTGAAGACCTGCTCAACTAGAAAACTTTCCTTGCCATCTGGATCTCCTGTTGCATAGCAGGAGGTTGTACTGTCTGCTGTGGGGTATAGATCCTGTTTAATGTCACGGTTACACCTATTTACTTCCCCAGAAACATTTGAGCATGTAATATGGGACAGGGAGTTACACAATTCCCAACCAACTGCAGCCAGCCAGAACTCTATTACAATGTGGCATATTTACTCTGGTGTCTGGATGAAGATTACAAGAGGAATTATATTACTTTATCTGAGGTAAAATAATTTCCATATTTTCCAGAATGTGTTAAGCAACTGAAGGAACTCCTCAGTGAGAATGGGAATGTTTTGGAGCAGTTCCTGAGACTGATGTAGAAATACTAAATAACTTGTTTAATGTTGGAATAGGAGTCCACAGTAGCTACACTGATTAAAATTGCAAAGCAGCACAATGAGAACTTGGCATCCTCTGCTACCCCAGATGTCACAGAAAACGTGTTGCTCAATATACATCTTACTAAGGACCAATAGCTCAAATAGGACTGAGCAGTATTTCCCTTTGAGGTAAATAAAAGAATAAACTGAGATCTAAGGCTCACAAATACATACAATTTATGTATACAACTCACTCGTAAATTCCTGCATCATACAATGAAAAGAGTTTCCAGGTCTTGGAAGCTGCAGGCAGATCAGAAAACTGATTAAAATAACTCAGGCCAAAGAATCAAGACTTGCTGAATCATAGAAGTTAACTTTCCAAGGCTGATTTCATCTACATGTCCTGAAACTAGCTATCATCAATGTGGGAAAAAAATCCACCTGATACAACCTGCTAAGAACTAAATGTAGCCATTGAGCCACATTCACAGGTTTTGCTCTGTAAAGGTCAATAGAGCTAAAAGTAACATAAAGAAAGCCCACTATATTAAGAACACAGCAGTAATGAAACACTGAACATGAGCTTTCACTGAGAGATGACAGGCATTGCACAGGGGCACATTTAGGGACAGGGGTTCTGCCTGGATAATGAGCTGCCAGTTTGTACCAGCTGAAGATTTACTCAAATGTTTTAAGGAAGTGGTTTCATCACCAAACCACATTATTGGGATTGTGTGCTCTGCTGCTTTTTTAGCAGGTTCCAGTTTCTACTGCCAAGCTAGGAAGCTGTGCTATGAGCAGCTGGTACTCCAGGACTAACAATCCACCACTAATTTATCCTCTAATACTCAAGCTTCCGATGTCTCTGTGTGCAACACAGAACTACAGTGGGTAAAGTATCACAAGTTCCTTCCCCATGCCTATGGAGACTTACCCAGCTTCACAAAATGACCTTTGTTACAAAGGGATTTACACTGGTGTCCTTGGAAGCAACAGATGGTCAGGAATAAGCTGCTGCCATCAGCATTTTTTTCCTTTAGTCTGTGAAATTATTCACATAGTCCCCCCAACAGTGGAGGCATTTCCTCAGTTTAAAAGTGAAAGCAGACCAGTTAAAAGATAGGACAAAACAACAAGTGAAGCAGTAGTGTCTTTAAAAGACATTGAAATGGGCTGTATTTTGTGGTTCTATAAAAGCAAGAAACACTATCTCAATCTGATGTATGAATTAAGCGCTCTACCTTATCAACAGGAAATACGAACACATTTCCTACAATTATTTCCTCTTGCAAATCATTCCCTGTAGGTCTCAAAGGAAACAACAGATGCACCCAAACAAGTTTTCATTTCTTTGCTGGCTGCTCAAAGGAAACACAAAACTGTTTTGTTTTCATTTCTTAGCACCTCACTATTTAGACAAAATCTCTTGCTCAGCAAATTTGAAGCACTTTACTGGCTGGTGTCGTTATTTCTACCTACAAAGTGAGGCCATGAGAAGAAAAGCAAAGGCAGCTTCAAAGTTGGACCCTGTTCTCATGAGCCACCATATTATGCCACACTCCTAAGCCACCCCCTCCATAAACCTAGCAAACCTATTAACCTGTAGCAGAGTCTCAGTTCTTTCAATGGTATCTTACACTGTGGGTATAGAAAGGGGAAATCTTGTTAAAGATTTGAATTTGATTTGATTTAAATCTTGTTAAAGATGTATGAGCATTTAACTGAGTAATCTTTGACACTTCTAAGTTTTCCAACTGATGTACTGCCAATGTGTTTCTTGTGTTCATCCAAGATTTATGATCTTGGTCCTGTGACAGGCACTCTGTTCCCTCTAATAATTTGAGCAGGCTCAAGGGTCGGCTGTTAGTGTGAACTGTTGGCTCATGTGTTACCTTATGTTGGTTTTAATTGCAAGTATTCCTGCCTAGAATGACACGCTTGTGTCAACACAAAACAGGCTTGGTGCAAGCCTCACAATGGAATTCGAAGCACTCTGTAGCACAGAAACACTGGAATCCGTGAGCTTGGTTTCAAATCCTTCCAGGCAGATGCTTTCTGAGAAGCCTGCATCTGGTTTCCTAATCCCCCTGAAGTTTGAGAGTGCTCAGATGAAGCCCCTGCCCTAACACGCAGGGCCAAGCTGAACAAAGTCGTATTTGCCAACATTTCCCTGGAGAGAACAGTGCACGTCTGCTGCAAAGTCCTGCTTTTCCAAAGCTGGACGGGGTGGTGTCAGTTTTAACCTTAAATGGAAACTGAAAACAAACCTTTAAAGTTTACAGTAATTTCAAATACAAACAGCTTAGCAAGGCAGCCATTCAGTACAATTTCTCCTCAAATAACAAGACCTTTGAGACAGACAAGACTGATTGCAATTAAAGGTAGAGGGTAAAAAAAACACCTTGATTTATAAAGTGCATGGAAAACGGCTTGAAGATTCAGAAATAAGGGAATTTTGGAGCTGTACAGGAAGAAAAATCATCCTAATCAGTGTTACAAAGACTTTTTGCTTATCCTTATAAAACAATTCTACAAAAGATGGGTTTGCTTCCATGGAATTCTATTAGTTTCATCTTTATTGAATACGGTGGGATATCTCCCACAAGCATAGTAAAAAACAAAAATATATTAAGCCTGAAGTCAAGTGATGTTCTTCACTCAGCCATGGGAGAAATTTTTCAGTCCAGTAAGTATAACTTCAGAGTGAAATAAAAAAAAATGAGAAACTGATCAGGGCCATGAATCAGGCTCACCGGGGAACAACAAGGCTGTGCAGAACGCTGATCTAAATTGCTATCAGCGTTGGAATCCCAGCCCGGGGAGCTCACACTGCTCAGCACACGCGAGCAGGGCAGACAATTTTCTGCTGCCCTCTGCAGGGAAGCCTTGGGCCTTGTCATCCACAGCCAGGCCTGCACAGGAAAAGCAGGCTCGCAAAAGAACCAGGGAGTTTTCAGAGGAATTTTTACAATTTACTGGTGTATTGTTACTTCAACAGCAATCAGCACTCAATTTATCTTTATGAATAATGCATTTATAATTGCAAAGCAACCTTTTCACTTGAGATGATGAGCCAGTTATTGGCGTAATTGAGGAAGTTTTGATGGAAATATTAATCCTGAGATCACTCCATCATATGGGAATAAAAGATCAGGCCCTCTTTTTTGCAACCTCAACACTATGATCCCACTCTGCTTTGACTGCTAGGTACTAAAACAGAACCAGGAATTGAAAGAAAAGATCTTGTCTCACAAGCTCTTGTCCTCCTGTGCTCTCGAGGAAAATATTGAGGAAATATCACTGTGTCATTCACTTCTTCCTTCTAAACTAGTGCATGAATTATTCTGGTTTCATACACTGGATGATTTAAAAGGAGAAAAAAGAAACCAACGCCCCCCCATTGTACTGTGCTCCAGTTCAGTCAGTGTCTAAACACAAAGCCATGAAAATGTTTTTGAGATAAAAGTGGTTAATGAAACATGAGCCACGCAATCCACTTACATACTCCATCTGAGAACACGTCCTTTAACTCCAGGGCACAGGTGAGGAGGATTGGTTCCAGCTCCACCTCTTTTCTTAGGGACTCTGGAGGTATTTTGTGCTCCCACCTCCTCATTTGCCACAACACAAACAGCAGAACAGCATCAGGAACCTTAATTCACTACTGTCCGCAGGACACTGAGATATATACTGCAATATATATAAGCAGAGATGTTTTCTTTGTCACTGCACATCTGATGTTGCATGAGGATGTAATAAAGACAACTGTGGGACTCTGGGGTAATATGCCCATACACTAAAAGGTTTGATGTGGAGAAATCTTTATTGAGAGGCAGCCTTAAGCACCCAGCATTCCTACTGGATGGAGCAGCCCCCCTATATACCAACATGTGTATTTTGCAAAACGTGCATCGTGTACTTGTAATTCCTTTATGCTGAAATACATAAAAATAAACACAAAACAACTTGTTCTGTACTCACCACAGCTGATTTTGTTAAACACCACTGCAAGAATCACAAATGGACATTAGAACTCTATGGAAATATAACAGACAAGCTTAAAGGAGGGAGAGTTTTTAAAGCTATCCAAACCAATCTGACAGCATCAAATGAAAAGGAAAGAAAACTGAAAGTTAAACAAAAAACACAGGGATCAGCATGTCAAAAATGACAGAAGCCCGGCAAACAAGCTGAAGTTTAGAAATCAAATACTTCTCCTCAAGCAATTAATTAGCAACATCGATTGATATAATAAAAACAAAACCTCCAGAAATGCACTGACTCCTTACACCCAGCACCTGCACTCTTGTGTCCAGGGCAATGGTGGGCAGTTTATGAACAGCTCAGAAACAGTCTAAGCAAAACCCTAGGGATGGTGTCACATTTCTGGCCTCAGGCCCAACTCGGCAAAAAAACCAAACTTGACACAGTTCAATCACTGAAGAACATAATCCAACACAGAAGCCAAACTTACTTCTGACCAGGCTCAACCTCATTCATCAGCATCATCAAACTGGCCCTTCTCAACTGTTTTATCTCGTGGTGGAAAAACAAAGCAAGGTGCGTGGCCACAGTCTGGGTTGTAAAACCAATCCTCCTTCCATACATATGAGCTGAAAAGATTATTTTCCTCAAAGCTTCCACAGGAGAAATCATCAGCATCTAAAGAAGATAAAATAGAAGGATTAAACCATGGGAGATACTCAGGAAAGTAGTGGAACAGTGTAGCAGGTTATTATGGAGGTCTATGGCATCTTCCAGTTCACTATTTCAATTTGATCTGCCAGCACTCATGAATTAGACCTTTAAAAAAGGCAAACAGAAAACTGAATTTGGCAATGTCTTCATTTTAAGGGAGGTTCATGCCACACAGACAAAACAGTTTTCCAGAAAGCTCAGTGATACACCTGGGACTCAGAATGTCTGGCACCAGCTCTTACAAGGCATGCAGTTTTTTCACATTTTCCCTGGGAATAAAAGACTCATGAAACTATTACTTATATTTGCCTTCCCCCATCCTGCAGTTTTCATAACACCATCGAATCTGGAGCCCTCCAAACCCTTTGAGAACTGGGCCACTGGACAGGACAGGAAAGTGGGGTCCTGTAAAAGCTGGCTCTGAACATTTCCACTAGCTATAATTAAGCCTAATAGGCCTGTATTTAACCAATGTAGCACAAAAATAGGGCAAAGTGTTTTAACAGAAACATAAAGATTTCTAGCCAGCAGACACTGAGCAAAGAACAAGCCCAGAGCATGGAGGACCCAACACAATATCCCACACGTCAGCCTTCCAGCAGCACTTGCAAACAAGCCACCACAGCAAGAGCTTAAGACACTTAAAAAACCATGAAATGACTAATCAAGCACATTTTTGTATTTGGCAGCAGTTAACAACTCAGACCTTGTATAAGTATCCTTCAGAAGGACCTGAATCCAATAATCACAGCTGCCCTAGTTTGTGAGGATTTAAAGAGCCACAGGTGGCATGAACAAGTTAAATAAAGGGGGAAAAGAGTAACAGTTCTAGCAGAAAATTTGAAACATTCCATAAATTTGAGCATATAAGAGATTAAAATGAAAACTTGGAATGGAAGAGAGGAAAAACATCCAGAAAGGTCCCTTTCTCAGATGACCCAGTGTGAAAAACCAATACTGTATTTCCATTTTAAAAGCAGAATGGTTTTACAGAAAGGCTGCAACAACTTTCTTATTTTCTTCCATTATCAAACAATGGGATTTAAGTACAAAAGTTTCTTTTAATTATGGGATTAAAATAAACAGAGAATTCAAATTTCCTAAGCAAAGACAATTGTATAAATCACAAAAAGATACACATTAATGAGAAGAAAATGGAAGTGGTACTATTCTGCATCAACAAAGACACAGCAGGTTATCAGTCACTGCTGGCTAAATTCCATCCACCCATTCTGTGCTAAGAACCAACCTGGACAACGGAAGGTTGAGACTCCTGAGTCTCAACATGTGAGTCACCATAAAAACAAGTTACAAACTGGAGGAATAAGTCAGTTCTAAAGGTGTGAGTGAAACTCCTTCTATTCATTGCCACTTTTGTCCATGGGACCAATCATGCGCACAACCACTTAGGAAGATCAAGCTTCAACAAAACCAAAGTCAAACAAACAAACAAAAACCAAAACAAACAAACCCCCCCTAAAGCTACAGTAAAAGCAACAAACCATACTCAGAGACTGAGCACTGTTCAAAACAACTTCATGCTCTGGAGAGACATTATAATAGTCAGTCTTGAATTTTCTTGAAGAATTTTTACACAAAAAAAAGTTAATTCCTGCACCTCATGTACCTTTCTTTTATGCTTCAGAATAACAAAGATGCACCACTGAAAACTTGCTTCACCAGAGAAACACAACACAAACATGGAATTCTCCTCCTTACCATGCCACTCCCTAAGAATTCAGTTGCTCAAGCAAGAGTTTCATGTGAACTCCACAACGCCACCTTTAAATCCTGTATTTGACACAAAATTGTGCATTACATGTCCAGGAGGTCAACACAACAAGAAATTGCCTCCCAAAATAGAACATGGAGTTACTTGAACACATTCTCCTGTAAAGCACCTACCTCCAACTATCCAAAACTCAAATGAAGCACAGGTAAATGTGTACTCACCATAAGGGCCATATGTAGACTCCTCCAACTCTTTATCCCAGTCCTCCACCTCATGCTCAGATGCATCCTGCTGCCCTGAAGACTCAGGTATATTGGAAACTTCACTATCCCACACATCCAGGTCAGCATATACATCGTACCAGCCCTCATCAGCAGAGCCACTGACATCACCTTCATTAGGAGAGGTAGAAGCAGACTCAGTTTCTTCAGACTTGCCAACAGGAACATTTGGAATATTCTGCAGCAAACATTCTAAAACCAGAAGAAAGCACCAAGAGATACACTCAGAAATTAAACAAGAACAATTAAGTGCTCAGCACACAATAATGCACTTTGTGACTACTAATCTTTTTGTAATGCATGCAGTTTCCTATATATGTAATATCACTACAGAGCTGCTTCACATTTCAGATGCTTGGGAAGAGTGGACCCAGCCTTGCACCACAGCGCAAATCAGGATTTTCCACAAACTCTTGTTGGAAAATAACTCTGTAAACTAGTGCCAAGGACCCAGCAGTCTTGTTTCACCACATTCACCTGTTGGTATTTAAAAGAAAACCCAAACCAAACCACATGGTTATGGTTTAAAAAAAAAAAAAAAAGTCATATTGATTAATTACTCAAGTACCTAGGCATACACAAGTATCTACATGGAAATAATTTAGTGCAGTAAGTAAAGAGGCATTTCCCATGCACCACCGAAAGGTTTTAAGTATATTTCTCAAGTAATACACAAGTTTCAATATTTGCAACCTGCTTCATTTTGTCCTACCTTTTCTGGGCTTCCAGGTCATAGTTTCTGTCTGATTAGGAAGCTGTTTCCCCTCAGAGTTTGCAGCCTCAGAGGCAGCAGCCATCACCTACAAGACAGTTTTAAAGAATGCTGCAGCACCTGTGATTGCTCACAAAACTGCTACCACATTTCACTGTTCCCGAGCATCTCCATTTGTTCCCTTGATGAATCAGAGGTTTAAAAACAAAGAAAGAGGCTTTCACTTCAGAAGGCAAATCTGCTGCTGCCATCGGTCACCCCTGGCGTTAGCCAACCTAGAACAGCCCATCTCCTCACTCACCCCTACAACCCCGACACAAAACGTGCCCCTCTGGGAACGGCAGCACACTCCGAAAGCATCTGAGGTAATGAAGACACGAGTAGAAAAAGTACTAACACTGAATCAAGCACTCTCTGGGAGCCCACACGCCGAGGCCGACCCTCCACTAGCACTGGTCCAAGGTGGATGGAGAGCAGAAGGAAACCCTCAGCTGCTCTTGAGGGGCACACAGAGGAGGGGGCGGCGAGTTCTCCTCACACTTCCAGTGCAACAAGGAGGAACCGGCGGTGGGTGCTGGAAGCCGGGGCCCGCAGGAGGCGCGGCCGTGGCCAAGGGAAGGGCGCGGACTCCGGGCGAGCCCTTACGGCGGCCCCGCCGCCTCCGCTGCCCGCCCCGCGCTCCTCGGGACCCCCGAGCCTTCGGAGCCTGAACCGCGGCCCGGCCCGGCCCTCGGCGCCCCTGGGCAGCGGCGGCCCGCGGCCGTGCCCCAGGGAAGGGGTGCGGCCCCGGGGCGGGAGGCTGGCAGGGACGGTGGGACCCGCTCCCTCTCCAACCCCGGTTCCTGCAATGCCGGGAGCGCTCAGAGAGCCCAGGTGCAGAGCCCAGCGTGCACAGCTTCGTCATCACAGACATCATTGAGCTGGAGATCCTCCGAAATCATCGAGTGCAACCATGACCCAACACCACCATGTAATCGAAACTGCTCCCTGCACAAATGCAGGCGTAAGAGCTTTCAGAAAGCACCTTTTCACTCCTGAAGATGTAAATAAAGTATCAATATCTCTCATGGCTGGGTGATGTCGCCGATTTTTTCAGCCTTCTCTTCTGTTTCACAGTTTCATGTTTTAGGTTCTTTCTCACGCTCTGGTCTGTAAACACTAGCAAATGTTTATCATAACTTCAAGGTAGTTTACATTCCTGTTCTTAGAGATATGGACAGCTGATGGACAGTTGTCCTGACCAATGGGATGGGGAGAGGTGTCAACCTTCTCCCCCAATCCCTGGCCTTTGTAGATATACTATATATTGGAGTCAGACTTTCAAATAAAGTAGAGTTTTAGTTCATGCCTTCTGATCAAAGTGTGAGTGTGTGTTTGTGACCTACTGTGTCAGGGTGGAGTTTTCCCCTTGCCAAAAGATAACAATTTCCTTCCTGTCTCAAGCTAGCAGGATGCTAGAGACATGGAGACTGGAAGCACCTTGGCTGAACAGCTGTGGCAGGTATCAAGCACATGTGCTTGCAGGGAATGTGTATTCCTGGGGAGAATGGCAAAGTTCTGCGAGGAACCAGAACAGCTGACAAAAAAGGGCCCACTTTCTGAAGTGATGGAGATACCAGCTTTGTTGGACTTCAAAAACTCCAAACTTTGCACTTAAAAACTTTTAGTTGTGCTACTGATGAAGCAAGAAGTGGTTCAGGAGAGGGAGTAACAGTGTAAGGGGTTGGGAGGGTATAAGTGATTATTAGTAAGGAAATCTCAATGTCAGACAATGCGGTGGCAGAGAACTAGTGGGGATATAGGAGATGGCCTACCTAAAAGCTTGGGAAACACAATAGCAGGATGTACTTCAGATCTGGTCACAGAAGGAGGAATCTTACCAGACTGCTGCTCCAGACTTTATTCCCAGCTAGTTAAGTTACTGGAATTCATTGCTTGAGAAGAGCTGCAATTTCTACTTGAGTGCAAAATCAAGAAATATATCCCTGTGTTGTCATTATGTCACCCTTCAGTCATTGGGAAATTGCACAGAGGAACACTTGCTGCATGTTCTTGTACTTTCCCTACATTTCTCTGTTGGTCCAAAGATAGCATTTATGTTGATTTCTCAGGTTTGTGGCTCTGTAAACAGCCAAGGACAGCACTCTTTCAAAAAACATTATCCGTTTTTTAGGCATGGTGGACAGAAAGTTGAAGTGTAGATCAGAGCTTTCCACTCCTACCTCAAGGACATTGCTAACAGATCTCAGCTCCCCTCTACCCTTCATCACTCTCAGGATGCAAATACCAATGCAAGGTAGCTGCAGAGGCTGATTCTCTTTTTGTCACGAGGATTACAGATTATTTCAAGGCTAGGAAGCAATAAATACTGTATTTTTACTGATTTCTGATTACTTAATGAGAAGTGTTCCACTTTTTATGATTCAACTTAATAAGATAGAAAGATCACCCACAGCTATAGTTTCCACAGGGTTTGGTCTGGTTTTTTTGCATTTAAGTGCTGTAATATTAGCTTTCCAGAGTGTAAAAACTGATGTACTAGAACTATCTGAATGTTTAAGCAGGATCAAGAGTTTGCTCTCAGAAACAACAGTTTTCTTGATGAAAACACCCTCAGAGGTTTGCCTCCTCTGACTGTGCACTTGAACCTGCCCCTGGCAGAATCAGCACTAGAAATTACTGCAACAGAGATGATTCTTTTTTGTCACATAAAATGTAAAGAAGGTAAACTTTAATAAAATCCAGGAACATATTTACCTCTGTACAAAGAAGTTAAAAAACGCACAGCCATGTTATAACTATGTATAGTTTTTCATAAATGTCCAGTTTGCAATAAAGTGTATTTAGAAACAAAATCTTCCACCAGGTCTCCCTGCAACATCTTCATAGCTCGCCAGTGAATGCTCCCACAGTTTTCTGGTTTCCCATGGGGATGACTTAGCTCCTCCTTGATATAATCAAGCCAGAGGTCTTTAAAAGAAAATTGAAAGTTCTGATTAGATTTTGAGTATATATCACTTAACAAACATAGCAAGCCTAACTAGAAACTCTCTAAGTGTCTTTGATATTAATGCAATAGGGTTTACTTTGTGAAACTACAATCTCCAGCACCCCAAGGAAAAAAACCTGGGTTCTACTCCCAGCTGGAACAGTGATGTCTTCATAAATAATGCAACAATAATTGAGCTGTGTACTTTCTTAGAAGGAATATTGCAGAAATCTTGATTATAACTATATAGCTCCACCCTGTTCATAAATCCAAATTAGAAGTGATACACATCTCTTATGACAGCCAGTGTCTGAATGTGATTTGCTCCTAATTGTGCTGAAACCATCCCAGTGCCAATGACCCTAGGCTGACAGTGGAGAGTCCCTGCAGTGTCCTACACCCAAAGGCACAGAAGAAATAAGTTCCACTCTGCATGACGGCAAGCACAAGGGCAGAACAAACAGGTACCTTATGAAATGGATGAAAATAAAAGAGGCAGCAGTGAATGAGTGAATAAGTAATAAAAAACAGAATCCCCCTTACCAGTATTCGTTGAACCAAACTCCCTCAAGGCACGTTCATAGTATTCTCTCAGATGAAGCATTTTGCAGGATTCCTAAAAAAGGAAGGTATTAAAAGGCCATTTATTTTGTACAGAAGTGAATCTGCAGCATGATTAGATTCTGATAAAGGAAGAGAGTCATGGAATTACATGCACACACTGCTGAAGATTAGCTACCATGGAATCTGGGTTTGTATCACATCCAGTGAATCAACTGCAGAGGACAAACACGAACTGATCAGACTAACACCACTGCTCTGCTTCCTATTTAGATCCCAAGTTAGAACTGTATTTTACAAATACAAAGCATTTATTGGATAGTCAACAACTTACTTGCTCCTTTTCTATTTGGATCATCTTCCTGAAGAAGTCAAGTGAAAATGGACGACTTTCACACAGGCTGAAATAAAATAAGTGACTTCAGACTTAAGGAATTTTAACATATACCCTAGAATAATCAGGTTTGAAGGTTGCTTTTTTTTTACCTGGTAAAGAGTCTCTTAACTTTCTTATAACCATAATTTCTGTAAGTCCAGTCAAGATACATTTCTTTCATAGTCACAGATTCAGCAGGTGTTGTGGCATGTAAGGATCTCTGCAAGTTCAAAAGGAAAAAAATTCAAAATAAACAAAAAATAAACCTATCACATAACCTAAAATTAAATGGCCCAATTAGTGCTTCTCCCTAGGCATCTGACATAAAGGAGACCTCCTAAGTCTAAAATACATTTCCCCTCCCATATTCCATAGAGCTGGAACTGGCATTTCCATTAACCCCTTCATTCAGAGGGTTTCACAATACTCTACAAACAGCTGAATTCAAGCTTCCACCTGAAATACGTGTTTTATGTTGTACATGGGAGAAAACAAACCACAATCCAACATGCCAGGCAAAGAGAAAATGTTTTGCCCTAGCCTACGGAGGAAATCCATAGTGAGATTGAAGTCCTCATTCTGATCTTGACTTTTCTGTTACAAGACTGGTGTTTCCACACAGATTGGAAAATTCTCTTTACCATGCTCAGAGAGGTATCTGAAAACAGAGCAAATATTCTAGACCACAAAGCAGAAGTCCATCATTGGTTGTGCTTACAAACGTCCATATGCCTTAGAACATGGGAATGACATTTGTGCCTGTAAGTCTGTGTCCAACTCTGTTGTTGTAGGATATGAAAAAATGAATGATTTTAAGTAGTTTTTTCAGAAGGCAAAAAAGGCTTTATTGTCTAAATTCTTACTACCTTTTATATGGTGTTCTGACACAGACTTAAATGGTTAAACTAGGGAAACAGAACTAGAAAGGTAAACATTATGTAGAGAAAGATTGTTTTGAAAACGAATCAGTTGTTTACCAAGATTGTTTTGAGAAGAAGCATTCTCAAGACATTTTTCCCATAGGAAAAGGTTAGTAGCTCCTAGCAGGCTAAAATCTCTCAGACTTACAAC
Organism: Donacobius atricapilla; assembly: GCA_013397315.1. Classification (NCBI taxonomy): domain Eukaryota; kingdom Metazoa; phylum Chordata; class Aves; order Passeriformes; family Mimidae; genus Donacobius; species Donacobius atricapilla. Next base: position 77,288 of record WBMY01015366.1, on the reverse strand, counting down.
TACCAAACCCACACAACTGGTTTTTTTTAATGCACATAGTTCTTTGCTTTAAATTCTTTGGTATCAACACATCCATGAAGGAACTTCAGTATAAAGCATTTGTTGCATGTTCCAACCACACACATTGTTCCATTTTATTGACACAGACATAAAAATAGATTTTGATTAGCCAAGTACCTGGTAGAGAGCTTCTGTGTCTTCTTTGCTGTTTGTGCCCTCACTCCATTCCACCCAGAGGGTCCACAATGGCAAAGTGCCCTACAAGGTCAGCAAACACATCAAATGGCTCAAATACAGTTACTCTGATTTACTGAAACAGGCAGCAACACAGCCATGAGGTTCTGTATTACCTGGCATAAAAAATACCCTTTGGACACAGCTCTTGGAAAGACAACTTTGAACTGCACACAGAAATCACTTCGCATTTCCTTCCTCACTTACAGGATAAATCATTCTTAGCTGGACAGCTGCATTGCCAGGGATGAGAACCAAGTTCTGCATCACTGAGCACTGCAGTACACAGAGGTGACTTCCAAGAACAAAAATGAAAGAAACCCTCCTGTTCCCTCACTCATTGTGCCCAGGGTTTGAAATGGAACAGAGCAGGAGAGCACAAAGCTTGAAATACCACACAGCATTTAGTGCATCAGACAGTGAAGAAAGGTTAACACACTTTTCCATTAAGACACAAATACCAGCTCACTGCTAGGAGAATATGTAAAATGTCACCTGTAAGCTTTCAAACTTTAAAAATGTGAATTTTAAGTGAATTGACAATTCTGTAATACTCAGGAATGCAGTCTGCATGTGAAATGTCAAGTTCTTGTTTCTGACCTTAAAGATGGTTAGGGACTTTCAATGCCTTGTAAACAAAACAAAAAAAACCACCACCAAAAAACCAACCAACTGAAAAAAACAAACCACAAAAAAACCAACCAACCAAAAAAAACCCAACCAATCATCAGAGGTTTCTGGCCAAAGACTAACGCATGTAAGTCCATTAAACCAGCACAGACCTTAGATTTCACGTGTTTCATGGCTTCTTCAAAACACTGGGTCACACCGTCCCTCTCCAGCTGGATCAGCACCCGCAGTCTCATCTGCCACGTTTCCACGGACTGGCTGAAGAGCCTGACTGCAGCTTCTGCCACCTCCACAGCCTTCTCACAGAGGCTGGAGTCCAGTAAGAGCTGAAGCTAAAACCCACCAGATACGGCTTTGTTAAAAAGCAGGGCTTTGAACCAATATTGTTCATCTTTGTGTCTACTCAAAATGGCAAAGACAGGCACACAAATAATGCAGGAAAGCCTCAGCATCTATTTCTTCTGTGTCAGTTCTTACCCACTGCTTGTACAGAGCTTCTGAGAGCAAATTGGACTCATGGGCTTTGCTGAACACACTCAGTGTCCTCTCCAGCCTCTAGAACCAAGAGAAAAGAAAAAAAGAAAACAAGCATTATTCCTATTCACACCAGATCCCAGCATTCCAAGAAGCCCACTAGATTGTGTATCACGTCAGTGAATATTTAATTATGTGTTTAATGCTCTAGGTACCCGCAAACATTCCAAGATAAAGTGGAAATCTGAGCATTTACTTTTGTTCCTTAAGGAGCAAAGAACAACATTGCATTGTTCTTATAGTGTAATACTAGGGAACCAAGTTGCACTGGATAATTAATTAATTCACTGAGTCATACCTAAGCCGGGATGCATAATTAAATTACCCGTGTGCCAGCATCAAACTTTGCTCAGACTTATTTGCAAGAGTCATTTTAATTCATCCTCTTCTTTGAACAAGCACAGGTTTGAAGGATATGTCAATGAATTTATAAGATCCCCTTCAACTCAAACCATTCCATGATTCCAGGATTAACAAGTCTGCAGTCTTCGCTTTCATCCAAAGAGGTCACTGTACTTTACTGACAAGGCTGGTTTATGCCCAGATAATTATGTCCAGGCAGGCCACCTGTGAGCCTGGCAGTAACAGCGATCCTCCCAGATGGAGATTAAGTTATTTTTAATGATGGCCACAGGTAAGTATTTTTGATAAAATGTACAAATATATTTGCTTCAGAGGTATTACAAAAGCCAGTAAAATAGGGATGATTTGTTAGTATTATTTCCTAATAAACGTTTACCTTTTGCTTTAATTCTTTACTGTTGGTCTTTCTGTTGTACCTCTCTAGGCAAAAAGTGATGTAGCATTTCCACATGTCCTCTGTAGAAACAAAGGCATAACATCACACTTTACAGATTCACAAGTACAAATATTTGTCTTTAAGAAATACAAAGATAAAAATGATACAAAGTGTTAATGCCAACTTTGTTTTAAAATGTTGTAATTACAAGAGAGGCCCTAGATTTTTAACATTACACTTTGAAATAGCTCCCCAGTCCAAGCTGCAGGCACTAACTCTTTGTAAAGAGCATCAAGCTCTTAGCTCAGCTGAGACTTTTAAAGATCCCTTCCAAGCCAAACTATTCTATGGCTTTAAAGGCTGTACAGCACCAAGTTTGAGACCACTCCACAAATAGTCCCTCGATAACCTCCTTTACAAGAAAGAACAATACCAGAGGCTGAAGCTGGATATCCGTGTGCCTGGCAACCCAAAACCATTGCTTACTCACAGCTGACCAGCATCACACTCATGTTTTCAGTTAAGCAGCTCCTCCAAGAGGATAAATACATTGGAAAATAACCCAACTAACAGATAAAATAGATCCCAAGAGGTAGCATCTAAGAATGCTTGCCTTCTCTTATGGTACAGCCTGCCATCACCTTCTTTTACAGGCTGCTCAAGTACCAGAAACAAATGCTAAAATGCAGGCAGAACATTTCACCTGTTGGGACTGCTCTCACAGCTTCGTCAAAGACTGCACAGCACCGTTCCTCTCTCTGGGCCATTTCTGAGACCTTCTTCTGCTTTGTGGCGTGTTCTGTGGGCTGCTGGGACCCCAGCTCCAGCTCCCGACGGGCCATGTAGTCCCATGTCAGGGGATCATCAGCATATCTGGCCTGCAAACTAAGCACAGCCTGCGTGTAACAGCCCACCTTCTTCACCTGCAGGTGTGTTTGAGAGGTTGTTACATTCCTATAGAAATGCAGTTAATTGCTAAGTAACCAAATGTCAGAAAAGAAGTATTTTCCTTTCCACAGGAGAAAGACAAAATATTAGTTTTTTAAAAGATTATTTAATATGGATATCCTCCAGAAATAACATGAAACAGACAGGGAGCTGTCAAGAGGGATCTTTCTTTTGATAGGAACAACTGGAGAAACAACAGACACAAAACCCCACCAAAGTACACTAGAGAAATCCACAGTTCCTGCAATGAATTTACAGAAGCTAAGTGTAGTAATTCTTCGGGAAGAACTGCATTTTACCTGAATTTTCTTAGCAGCTTTTTAAAGTCCTTTCTGAAGTTAGATACAAGTATCCTCTTCTACAAAAGATGCTTTTGTTTTTCTTCAAGGACTTCACATAAGCCTTGAAACTATTTCCCTAGAGGAACAGTCTTTAGTTCTGAAAGTCCAGTCAATCCACTATAAGCTAAAGGACTTATAAGAATATGTTTCTTAAAGACCAAACCAAAATAAAATAAAAATACAACACAAAACCACAACTCACTTTTCAAGGATTTCTTTTTGCAAATCTTGGGTAAAATCAAAGAGCTTTGCAATAGAGAGCACAGCCAGCTGGAACTCAACACCTACATTTCAAGAGAAGATAAAATTGTCAAGTGAAGGATTTGCTGAAGAATTCCTCAACATATTACATCAATTGCACTTTGCATTTCTGTAGCTTTGTTCCACATGCAAATTTAATCAGCATCTTCTTTCTCTACTCCCTTACTTGACTCTGGCAAGAAAACACAAAATGCTCCACACTCAGGACAGATCTCTCCAAAGCTGCACAAAATAGATGTCCATGAATTGTGTCTTGGATCTCCACAACTTACCTTTGAAAATGCCAAGTGACATGACTTGACATAATCAGATCATTGTGAACCCCCACCAGCCATTACTCGCCTGACTATTTTTAGGTGCTTACAAATCATTTGTATGCCTGTTTTTTCCAGTATTTCTCCAGAAAATTAAATTATACCAACTCTTCCTGAAATTTCCTCTAATGTCCTTTTTCCTCACTAATTTTCAATGTTCATTACTGTATTTTGCCCAGTCTTCCAAAATATCCCCAACTATCATGAGTTCTCAAAGATACCTGCAACTAGTTTGCAGTTATTTTACCCAATTCTCTCAATAAAATGGCTGATTTTTAGCAAGCCTGCTTAATTTAAAATAACATAGCCTGGTTTGTTATTAGTCTGAATTTTTACTTTTTGCCTCTAGTGGTAGCTGATTAGTTGTGATCTAACGTTCAGCAAAATAAAAAAGGTATGTAACTCTGAACTGTCCTTTGGTTTTCTTTTATAAACAATCAAGTTTTGAGGCTGTAACCCAGCCCTAGGCCTCTTCAGCCCAAAAGCTGTTGTGCTGGAAGGGATGTCAGCCTGCAGAAAGACATGCCATCAGAACTACCAGCACCAGTAATTTATACTCTGGCATTAATAGGTTCTGCTGAAAAAATGGTGTATTTGAAAAAAGGATCTCAGTGTGTGCATTGAAGCCAAGTCTATCAGCATTACCTACTGCAGAACTGGGTTAAAGGTTACAATTTTCTTAATGAATTAGTACAAGAAATGTTCATTCACCTTTAATTTTCTGAGAAGCATCCCTGTAGACTATGCGAGCCATTTCCCCATTGAGAATTTCTTCAGAGTAATTGAATTCCCCCTGAAATATCAAGCATATAATTGAAGAAATTATTGTCCTTTCTCAGCTAACATTTCTGCAAACAGGGAAAGAAAAATCAGAAGATATTAATGTTTTTTCTTCATGCAAGCCTATTTTCATGTAATTTGCACAATTCAACTATAAAGAAATGAGGTAGGAAGTTTGGCTGTTACTTTCCAGAAATTACTGTTAATTTTCAGACTGGGGAATGTAATAAAAGATTCTACAAGTGCAAAGAAAAAATAAGCGTATGAAGTATTACAGCTGAGCATCAGCAAATACTTGAAAAGCTTCACACAGGTGCAGGACACAAACAAAAACTTTCTCTAAGCTGTTGTTAAATAAACCATTAATCCAAAACTGCGAATTTCAACATGTAATACACAAGTAGAAAGTATCTGTTAAGTAAGTTTAGCTGCCCTACCAGGTCCATCTTTGCTTGTTCAAATTCCTTCTTCTCCTTCCTCTGTTTTTCAGCATGCATAAGCTCCATTCTGAAATACTGCAAGAGTGACAATAAAATGAAATTACTGTGGGGATAAATCATAAAAATTTAAGTCCACAAACAGGGTAAAACAAGCTCCGAGGAGATACAAATCAAGACTTCGCGACATCCCACACATGTCCTACAGCCTTGGTTTTTGAAGGTTTGTGCATCTACCACTGTCTGCACTGTGTATATGCCCAGAAATTCGCAACAGGCAGCAATGATCACTTTTTAGTCATTCTTTAAACCTTAGCTTGCCCCCAAAGAAAACCAAATTGCTCAACGAAGATTGATGTTGCCAGACTGAGCCTGACAACCACGTCCTTGCAGAGCTTAATAGTACCTTAGAAAGGAATTTTGGGATTGGTTTTTTAATATTTTTGCCATTTTCCTGCTGATGGAAAAACAAGTTTTTCCAGTTGTCTCAGATAGATCTGGGAAATATGCTGAATTGATCTGCTCTGACTGATCAAGTAAGTGATCATAGAAGAAAAACAGGAACTCACTTCTTGATAAAGTTTGGGGCACTCTGGATGGAAGCGCAAAGCACGAAGGAACAAGTGCCTGGCACTTTCTGATGACAGTCGTGTCTCCATTTCCCACTTTGCTGCCATAATCCACAGTTCTGCAACAGGTGACACAAATAACTTTATTTAACCTCACAACATGAGCTCAGCACCACAATAAGACTGATTATCTCCCATGTAAAACTGTGAAGCAGATAGGCAAATCCAGGAAGTTTAATCTGGATTAGCTACAGATCTCATGATGTCTTCAGAAGCCAAAGAGCAGTCATGAGCACTCGACGTCTGCTTCTACAGCTACCAGGTCCCCAGTCCACCTGGGAATTGGTCATTCTGACCTACTTCCCATCTCTTTATGATCGCTCAGCACAATCCCTTCTCTGATGCAGCAGCAAGGCAAAGAACAGAGAGTAGAAACTTTAACCCAACAGTTTGAACTGAGATCTACAAGAATATAAACCAACACCATACAACCTATGCTGAGGCATTTATGTAGCACTCACCATTGTGTTATTTACCTGGTTTATTGGAATGAATGGCCAACATGGTAGAAAACACCTTACTGAGCTGATGTTTTGCGTTCTGTAAAAGAAGCAGGTATTTTTCACCCACTCTGGTATTGAACTGAACCCCCAGCATCAGTAGGAAAGGTTACAAGCTGTAGCACAATTGCTCTTAAAAAGATGCTTCTCTGTTCATTTATCCACAGTAGAAAGTTTCTCCTATTTACTCAGCAGTAACCAGCATTTAAATGTCACCCCATCAGGGTAGCATGGCTAACTCAAATTTTCTGAACTACACAGCAAACATAAATGTTGCCCAAGTCCCAAAGCCATGGTTTCACTGCCCTCTTCTGAGATAGAGACTGTATTTTCCTTTGGCCATCTTCACCACCATGCAAGGTAACCTTCTTCAGTACAGAAATGGCACATTGAATGCTGGTAATAATGTGAAGCCTTGCAGAGGTAGATTTATCAAGTACAAAACTGACAGAATTAGGCTTTTCAGCACAGCCACTACAATAAATATTTGGAACAAAATCACAATTCACAGATAAGTGAATCACTCACTCCTGAGAAGGTATAACCAATATTATGGTTCTCACAAACCAACCAGTACTCCAGATTTAATAGACAGCCTCACCTTTGCCCCTGCAAGCATCAAATTTCATACTAATTCATTCTCAGTCAAACTCTACATTTACATCCATCAGTGAAAATCACAAGCAGCTCCAACAATACTATCAAAATGATTTCAGTATTACAGCATGTAGCAGTAAAGTTTGTAACCCTATCTTTAAATCAAGTTTCAGATGCGTAAATAAGCACCAGTCTCAACCTGGGTAAGATCAGGATTTGAAAACTCACCCACTGCTTGCAAAATGCAACATGGGAAAGCCAGAGTTGGACATCATCCTGTTGGAAATTAAAAAAAGAAGAGCATCAACCTCACAATGTATAAAATCGTTTGTACACTGAGAAGCAAACAACACACCCTTAGTACAATGACCTGGCATGCAGAAAAAAAAGAATTCCAAATCTCAGTACAAATAAACTTACTTTCCATTTCCCTGTAGCCCGGTTGAACAGGCTGTGGACTCTATGCAGAATAGAGTGCTCGATTTCATCCTTCTTAAACGAATAACCAGTGAGCTAGGAGGAAAAAAATACTAATTGTATTGCAACAGAAAATTTGGCATAAAGTATTTTGCCCTCTTAACAACTGACAAACTTACTGCTCTTCTTTTCTTGATCAGTTCCAGCAGATTAACTTCATACTAGAATGGGAAGAAAAAAATATTTAAAAGCAAATGTGGAGGCACATAACAGCATGGCAAGAAAAAAACTACATCAAGTTTGTTACGGATGATCAGGTGGACAATAAACATTACAGTCAGGAAAACATAAGCAGTAATTTTTGGCTGGGTCACCACATTTCAAAGACTCCTGAGCCTGCACAGGGCAGCCCAACAATCCCACCCTGCGCCTTAACTAGCTGTCCAAAACACTCCTTGAGCTCTGTCAGGCTCCTGGAAATATTCCTGGACCATTCCCTGTGGTGCGTGTTCAGTGCCCCACCACCCTTTCAGGAACCTTTTCCTAATACTGAGCCTATTAATTCCCCTTAGCTACAGAGTGCACATCGTATCAGGGAACTGGGGGCTCTGCATCCCTAGAGAGACAAGAAACTACAGGTAAAGGTCACAACACAAGAGAAGCCTGACCCCAAACTCGGGCACCAACTCCTGGATACGCTTCATCCTCTGGTGCCAACAACCGCTCCGAGGTGACCACCAGGGTCCAGCGAGGGGGTCCCCGCTTTCTGACCTGGTTCCAACGTGGGTCGCTACAGAACACCCGAGTCT
>WBMY01015366.1:58055-69066 GCA_013397315.1 Donacobius atricapilla | reverse complement strand
TCCGCCCGCTGCCCGCGCCGCTTCCGCGGCCGCTCTGCCGCCCCCTGCCCGGCCGGCGGGGCAGAGCGCGGAGCCTCCCGCCTGTGGGCTGGGAACGGAGCTCCGGAGATGGCCCAGCGCAAGCCCCTGCCCAGGCAGGGTCACCTGCAGCAGGGGACACGCAGGTGCGTTTGGAACGTCTCCAGAGAGGGAGACTCCACGATCTCCCTGGGCGGCTGCTCCAGTGCTCTGCCGCCCTCCACGGAAAGTTCTTCCTCAANGTTCCAACGTGGGTCGCTACAGAACACCCGAGTCTGACCGAGCTGGGGCTGCAGCGAGAGTTGCCCCGCCCGGTGAAGCCTACCTGGATGTAATTGATGAAATCCTGCTTCCGCAGCGCTCTCCGCTGGATTTTGTACTCCAGAGCCGAGGCTTTCCTCAGGACAGCCCTGTGGGAAGGGGAGGTCAGCGCCCGAAGCGGCCCCGGCCGCCCCACNTTTAGTTTATGGCCATGGCTCCTCGTCCTGTCGCTGGGCATCACCGAAAAGAGTGTGGTGCCATCCTCTTGGCCCCAGCCTTGCAGCTAACACGATAGCATTGACCAGGCTCGGTGAGGGACGTCAGCCTGGACCTGCCCCGGTGCTTTGCTTATTGGTGGGATTCCTGCAGGACATATGGCTCTTTAGCTCTCACATGGCACCTTCGTTCTTTCCACCTTCCAAATTTTTAAGAAAAAATCGTTTACTGTGAGGGTAGTGAGATACTGGCACAGGGTGCCCAGAGAACGTGTAGATTCCCCATTCCTGGAGGCGTTCGAGGCCAGGTTAGACAGGGCTTGCAGTAACCTGGTCTAGTGGAAGGTGGCCCTGCCCATGGCAGAAGGTTAGAACTAGATGATTTTTAAGGCCCCTTCCAACCCAAAACATTCCGTGGGTCTATGATTCTGAGAAAATTAATGATAAAACCAGGCAACAGTAATTTTTTGTTTCTGAAATTAGGGATGTTTCAGAAAATAAAAATTGAGATGGGAAATAATTTATTGAGAAAATTGCTTAAGTGCATATTATCCACAGCAGTATCTGCTGCTTGTGCTTTGAGTTGTCCCCGGTGTCACTGAGCTGGTCAGCCACAGAATCAAGCCCACATCCAAAACTACCCTGTCACAGCCATCGCTCCCTCCTGGGGGAAAAGGCAGGTGTTTGTCTCTGAAAAAAACAGTACCAGGGGAAGAGGCAGCAGACTAAGGGCAAGAGGGCTTCTGGCACAGAATTCATACATAATAGCCAAAAAAAAAGTGAATGATTTTTCCCCTTACAGTTAAAAGTTTTAACAGGTGTTGCCAGGTACAGAATGAGTACCTGAGCAATTGACTTGTTAAAAACACAGGTAAGACAAAACAGTTTTTAAGACCTATCAAGAACAGTAATTTATTTCACTTGCTGTGACTTGGATTTGTGGTGGCTTTTTTCAATTTGGGGACCAAGAAAAAAAAAAACTAATTCTTTGTGGGAGAACTTTAGCAACTTTTCATTCTGACAGGAAATAGTGACATGATTTTCCAAGAAGTAACCAAACAGGAAAGCTACCAGGAAATAGAGAGGCATCATCCAGTCACAAGACCAAGAACTACAGACTGGTGCTGCATTCAGAAGTTGGTGGCCTGGGCAGCTCTGGATTGCAGCTGCTTCGTGCCGAGGCACCCCTTACCCACCCCACAAGGACAAGGACAATTCCTGATGGAGACTGTTCTCCCTGGAGACTCCCTTGTCCTACCCTGAATGAGCACAGATTGGAGGGGGATCAGCACAGCCATCCATCCCCACTGGTGAGTCAAAGCCTTCCGTCCCTTGGGACCTAAAGTTCAGTGAGTTCACCTCCCACTGAGTTCAGATATCAGTAAAGCAGCACAGCAATACATCTTGGTGGTGGTGGAAGAGAGTTATTGTCACCAGTAATTTGCTGATTATATTGGGTTTGATATTTTGAGATGCACCAGCTCAAGCTGATTCTTGTGCAAGTCCACAGATTTTAGTAAAATAGCCCTTAAGGAAGACAGCACTGGGTATCAAAAGTAACATTAGCACACTGAATTGCTGAGCAAGAGTGGAATTACTACTGGATTGTTTCACTTCCTTTGAGTATTTTTGCATCTGAGTGCATGATTTTCTACTAAAAGCATTCTGTACTTAGAGCTAATCTGTCATGATGCGTGTAGATCTCAACATGTAAATGAGAACACAACATGCAGTGCAGGAGTTATGAATTGAAAAGGTAAATGTCAGCCATTACCCAAAACCCTCTGGAAAATTCTATTTCTGTCTTCTTGCTCTCCTCTCTCTTCAATCATTCAGCTCTTCTTTGGCTGAAAATCAGCAGTAACTGCAAAAGAGAGACATCATCATAAACAACTGAGTCTTCTGAAGCTTTGCTTGATTGTTCTGTCAGTCTGAAAATACTGTTCTGTGATCAACCTACAGTGTTCTGCCACCTGAAGTCAGTCAGGAACTTTGAAACTTGCCAAACTATCCATGACTCTTTTAATGTAGGTGGTGGAGAAGTGTGCGCACTCTCAGAGGCCACAGCAACCTCTACCTTGAATGTGCCTCCAGGAGAATTCAGTCGTGTGCACAGATCTACCAGCAGGTCTGAGAGTTCCCCACACACTGATAACAATGGGTGTCCAACAAGGCCTCAGAGGGCATTAAATTTCCTGCTAGCACTTGTCAAATCACCACAATATCATCCCACAGAAGCACATAGGCACAACACAAACCACTCTGCAGGACCCATCACTGTGGGACTCAAAGGATCAAAGAATGGTGTGCACCCAGACAATAGACTCCCCAAGTTTCTAGTTTAGGGGCCTGGTACTTCCCACTCAAAACCACAGAGTGAGTAACAGTAAGATTTCAAATACTGAAGTTGTTGATAACCTCATAAGATTATTTAAAAAAAAACTAGATCAAAACCTGATTGAAAACGTTTTTCGTTCCCTCAGATATCTCTCCTTTCCTCTAGATGGAACAAGTACAAGAATAAAAATGCCTTTCCTTTTCTTCCCCCAGCAAAACAATCGTCAGAACAATTAACATAACGGACTGTCAAAAGTGCTCATACCAAAGTGACAAACGCCGTGAGTGGCAGGCAAGCCCAGCCCGACCCACCAGAATACTGCATGCTGGATTTGTCATGCAAATCAAAATGGAACCTGACATGCTCTTTGTTCATTTCCCTTTCATAAAATCTACTTTAAATGCCTCCCATGTGCCTTGTTTTGGAAGCTGACATTCCAAATGCATCAGTGCAAATTAAGGAGGGATCCATTACCAATAAAGATGTTGCGATACAGAGAGTTTCAACAAATCTTTTTGGGAAAACTGGAGAAACAACTGCTGCAGCTGGCAACTGTAGGGTCCTGCAGTTTGCTGCTTTTATGAAGTCTCTTTAGAAAATCTCCATCAGTGGGTCCTTGAGGAGAAGTTCTGGCAAGCTGTCACAGTTTAATATTTATAGATTATGTCTGCAAGCAATGGATACATTGTCAATTAGGAATATTCACAGTGGTTTTCCTTTAAGTTTTGTCTATATTAAAACATTTAATGGTTAATGTGGATAAGACAATATTTAAATTACAAATGGATTTATATCTATCTTCTTTATTTCTGCTATTTTACTGCCTGAGTGCAGAAACAATTATAGCTTTTTAGAAGATGCCCCCAGATGTACAGTATTTTACAATTAACATGTACTTTATGAAAATGCCTTTTAAACAATGAGAGTGATGTTTTGACCTCATGAAAAGAATTGGGAAGCTTCCACTGACTTCAGCTGAGCCAGTGGTTCCTCCCTTTGGGATATATTTTTAATAAAGCCCTCAAAGCATTTACTGAGCATGTGGGATTTTGATTTAAAATTATGTAAGTGCATCTGTTAATAAAATAGTTTGGAATTTACTCTCAAAAATAGACTAACCCAAACTTTGGACTACATAACCTTCCTTAGTTTTGTAATTAAAATAATTTATATGATGATTTGGGTTCACCCCTGCCAAAACCAGCAGTCAATCTGAATAAATGGTGGTTTCATCACTGCAGTTCCACTCTGAGCATCCAAAAATTTAGATTTAAGACTTTGCAGTTGGTCAGTTGGACTGTTCCATACCAGCACTAATCCTGGTACATGTCCTAGACAGATGTTATTTTTTCCACTCTGATAGAAAAATGCTTGTCTTTGTCAATGCATTGCTTTACTCTTGCAGCTTGCTGGCAACTTTAGATCTGAATCCCTCCTGGAATTTCATTCACTTACTCTTCTCTTTTTTCAGCTCTAAGTGGTAAAAAAAACCCAAAACCAACAAATATAAATACTTTCATTTAATGCCGTAACAGAACTATTATCTGATACTTTACATATCATTTCTTTTAAAAGGCAAAACCTTTACTTTCTTCTCTGCATTGGCACTGAACTTGAATTTTTATGAATCAGATTTTTCCTCCTACTCATTTTGAGGCATTCTGTTTTGCCCCAAGTTCTGAACATCTATACAGAGGGAATTTCCAGTGAAGGGGAATGATGCCTCTGGAATTGTTTCCTTGCCAATTCACATCTGGCACTCAGTATAAGATCCATCTGCTTATTCAGGGGCTCCAGGGGCTTGCACAGCAGTAGCTCTGAGTGTGCCTTTTAATTTGGTTTTGTCCTTTGGCTGGTTGGTGAGGAGCTGACAGTCTGTCTAAATGCAGCAGGGCAGTTACAACTAGTCAGTCATCATGTCCTAGTTGCCCATTCCTAACCCAGTAAAATGCCAGTCACATTTCAACAATTTGAAACTATATCAGTCATCTCCCCCACATACTCCCAAAATGTCAACACCACAAAGTATATTGCTTAATTATCTTTAATTTACTTTATTTCTTGTCTGTTGCCAGAGGTCTGGAGAGCAGAAGCATGCTAAGATTAATTTCCCTCACTAACCTGTCTAAGTTTTGAAGGGTAGGTGAAATTGTGGCGTGGCCTTGGGTGACTTATGTCATAAGTAACAATTTCAGGAAAGATGGAACTTCCTCAGAGCAAAGCCTTGTATCTTTTAAATGCAAGCATGTTGGTGCCAGCATCAATTGTACTGGTACAACAAAAAACATAAACTATACCACATACAGATTTATTTCTCCTTGCAAAAACTGGAATTAGGATTGGTCACAATTTGCCTCCTACTGTGTTTCTCACATCCTTCTATAGAGATAGTTTTGGCATGGTAAAAGTACTTTGAGCACAGTCGTGACAACAACCAGTAAAACTACTTCTGGGGTATGGATAATTCAGATTATAGTGTGCAGAATCATATCCTCCCAAGCAGCATTCCAAAAACAAGCAAAACTCTTGTCAGAGCTTTGTGAAGCAACCTCTGACATGTGAAACCCCAGATAACATGAAACCCCAGATAATTCTCCTATGAAACATTTAGATAAGTTTTCCCATGGGTGAATTTTGTGTATCTGTGCTAACTGGTAAACACTGGGAACACAGTTTCTACCCTGATCTTATCCTTTAAGTAACTGATGGTGATAAAATTCCGAATTCTCACTTTAATACTCTCTACTTGGTTTAGCCACAAAAGAAAGAATTGGTCCCTGTTAAAACTTATCCCTTACTTAAAGCTGAAATTAATTAGCTAACTAATTCTGTTGAGGTTTTATTTTACTGTCTATTGACATGTTCTTTGATCCTCCAATATTTTTCTTTTTGAGTGATTTAAGATTTCATTCTTGCACTGTCAACAGACCTTTTGTTCAGAAACTTCTATTTACATCTGTAACTGACTTAATTTTCAGATCTTCCCAGCAGTTTCTCTTTGATCTCTGCATTTCTGAGTTTAATCATTAAGTTTGCATCTGAAGTGTTTCAGTTGCCGTATCTTTCACAGTTTCCGGGACTCAGTTAAGAGAACACAAATCCTGAAAGTTCATTTAGAATGATTTTTTGATAGTTTTGTGTACTACACATACTGCATCTGTGAAATTACAGCATGAACTAGGATGATTCCTAGTTCATTTCCATGTATTAAGTATTTAAATTTCAAGATTTGGCATGAATTTTTTCTAGTTAGTGTATTTCTGGTTTTATGTTTTAATCATCTTAAGAGATGTTCTACCTTTCTAGAGCAAATCAATCTATTGGGCCCAGGCTTTTCACAATGCTTTTGAAACAAGTAGTTTTAGTCCAGTATCTCAATTCTAATGACAAACACTACTACTTAAAAGCCACCAAGCAAAAATAAATCATTAGCTGAAAATCAGGAAGAAAATTTCACCATAGAAGAGTCATGAAAAATACAGTGAAACATCACTAAGAGAACTCCAAGAAACAAGTCCTAAGCAATACTGACAACTAATTGTCACCGATTGTTCACCATGTAAAAGCAGAAGGCCGGTGCTGCAAAACATCCTGTGCATTCATTTTTCACTCCCTGCAATTACTCAAGACACACGAGCAACCTGCTGGCTGAAAGTGGTGCCTTGTGGGTGCATTAAGATTCCCTGGAGGCCAAGTTCCTTGAGCGCTGCGCCCCTGGAATACATCTGAGCAGCTCTGTACAAAAGCAGTCCCCAGCCAAACACGTGAATGAGAATCACAAGTGGCTGCTCTGGCAATCTCGCACACACGGCATTCATGGCTACACTTGGGTTGCTGTATGGGATCCTGACTCTTCACTTTTGCCGTGCTCCACAGTGCCTCCCTTACAGGAAAGTTTATTTTCTCTTTGCTGAGTTCCCTACTTATTAAAGCAGGGCAGCACTGTACACTAATACGCAGCAAAACCAGACTGGACCCGAGAGCTTCCACCCCAACAGCAGAACGATCCTGCCATCCCAAATACACCCAGTGGTCCCCCCGTCCCTGAGCTGTCACTCAGAGAGCTGGAACTGCTCCTGTGCTGTTACCCACAAAGCTGGAACTGCTCCCTTTCTCCAGCTGCAGTATTATGTAGCCTCTGTTTACAAGAATCTGGGAAAACACTTAGTGGGTGTCAACTTTTGTTTTCCAAGTAGGTAGGGAAGAGTAGCTTATCTTACAAGTTTTGTGGCAAATTCCTGTTGATCTACATCAAATCAGACTGAAAATAAAGAATATAAACTGAAAACTGAAAAATGAAATATATGAATAATGAATGAAATACATTGAAAATGAATTTTGATGAAAAAATGAATGAATAACTACTGTAGGTCAAGTTAACTCAGCACCTAGTGAAGTTTATTTGTGTAAATGAAAGAAAGGGGTGCCACTGAAATGGGTCTGGTTTTGGAGTACAGTGACACAGGTGGGACCTTCCCATCTACACATGAGGTGTTTTTATTTGTGTAGGTTCTGGAGCATTTGTGCATCCTCACTTCTCTCATGGAAAACCTGGGTTTGGGGACAGGGTGTGAGAAGGAGAACCTGGATGCATGAAAACAAGAAGAAGCAAGGTTTGGATTTAACCACAGAAGTGGAGTATGTAAAGTCTTTTCCATACTGGATGCCCTTGAATCCCACTGACTCTGCTCGTTAGCTCAAGGCCAAAATAAAGAAACAGAGGTAGCCAGAAGAGTCCCTGAGGATTTGTTGTTCTCAACACCACCCTGAACACCCAACTCCAGTGCCTTACCAGCAGAGACTAACAATGTCCCCTAATAACTACTGACCCTGGCTTCCATGATGGACCAAATCTGGAACCAATCCCTAACAAAGACTCACCAAAAGTTTATATATTTAGCTCACAAGCTCTCCTTTGTTCCAGAGTTACATATAATATTGATTTCCCAGAAGAGAAACTGATGTGTAGTAATATTTAGTTAGCTATGAGCAATCTATATAGATGGACCTATGTTTAAGGATGTGAGGAAAGCAGTATAAATATACTGGCAGAACCTTCATTTAGACTGAGTTCCAAGTACACGAGTATTTATTTCTCCTTAAAAAAAAAATCTTCTGTGAATATTCTTGTGCTGAGACTTAATTTGGAGGACTGGAAGCTGGAAAGTTAAGTAGTGTGGCCATAGGGGTACTACAGGTACAACAAAATCATGTAACTATGAAATGAAACAAAAATCCATAAAGTGCTATAAAATATGCATGTTCTTTTACATATATATCTGAAGGGGCAAAAATCACTACAGTTCATCCATTAAAGATGACAGGAATGCTGGGCACGCACAGACTGCAAAAAGCCATAGGAAAAAGAGATTTACAAGTAGCATATGCTTTCAATCTGCAGGAAACACATCTGATCTTTTGGATATCACATGCAAATCCCACTAACAGGATGTGAAAACAAGAATGGATTGATCATCTCAAGACCGAAAATCTGACATAGCATGAAAGCACCTCTGCCACCTACTTCTGCTTTCTTTTCAGGGTTTTGTTCCAACAGCACTCTTGGTTTGCAATTGATTGTTTCTTCCATTATCATCTTAAACTTACTAAACTGCCTTTTTTCCCCCTCCATTCTGTTAGAGTACTCTTTATCTTTACGGCAAAAAGATACAGTATCATAATCTACTATTTTAATTTAATGTGTTTATGTCAGATTCAGGCAGGCACACTCTATTTCACTGCACCTTTTTTGGACTACTTTATTAGAAAACACATCTTCAGTGTCATTTGCTAAATATGGCCAACTTTCTGTTATCTGATGTAGATGTATGCAAGAAAAATATTTTAATTTTTTTGGTTTTAATAAATGCATCTGTAAAATCTATAGGGGTCTACATTATCAGGCAGATCAAGGACACAACAGTCTCACACCATAGGTCATTTCTTCTGAAGAAACTGTTATGATTTCCATCTTTATAAAAAGAAGTTATTTCTTTTTCTTGCTTCTAATTGTGCAAAATAAATAATAGTTACTTGCTATTTTGTGCTCTGTGCTTTTTCTAGCCATCCATTCTGTGAAGCTCCAAATATAGAATGGATAATAGAATCACAGAATGATTTGGGTTGGAAAAGATCTTAAAGATCATCTCCTTTTAACCTGTGCCATGGGCAGGGACACCTCCCACTAGACCAGGTGCTCCAAGCCCCATCCAGCCTGGCCTTGAACACTTCCAAGGGTGGGGAGTGACATTTCAGGATTTTTGAGGACTGTACCTCATAAATACCCTGGGCTCCTTAAGGACATACGAACAGCCCAGGGCAGCAAATGTAAATAAGTTTAAAAATGAAGAGTCTCTTGACCAACTAAGGAAAAAGGCTCGAGCTACCAAAGCACTCCTCTTTGGCAGCCAGTCCAACATTTCCAGAGGGCTCAGACACAGAACTGGTGTTGCACTCTCCTGTCTCACTCAGGCAGGAGTCGCAGCCCTGGTTCCTCTGTTCACAAGCAGACCCAATTCAATGCCAGAGATGAGTTGCTGAATTATCGTTTACTCCTGCTTGGAAGCTTGCCCTCTGTCTCCTCCCAGTCCTGCAATTTAGAAGGATGACCCACCAGAAGCAACAGAGGCATGGAAGCAGTTGGGAGGAAACAGGAATAAACTTGGCAATAAACTACTTCCACGGGCTGAATTGCAGTTACACAACATTGAGAAGCCTTTCTCACACATAATTCAATATTGATACATTTTGCCACATGTAACAGGGTGGCACCGGCCTCCAGCTCAACCTCTGATCACCTGAAGATACCCATAATTTGGGATCCTGCTGCTGTCTAGCCTGCCGAACACCAACCATCAGAAGCATCACCGGGAAGTCCCGGGTTTTATGAGCAAAGAAATTACACGTAAGGTCCTCAAAAATGTGCAGTGCATCAAACACTGTTGCTGCCAGGAGTGAGAGACTGGCATGAAATGAAATATTCAGCAACATGAAGTGGCTGTAGAGAAATTGAGTAGGAAATAGAAGATAAAGAAGCTGGAATACTAAGCAGAGACAATTATGACAAGCAGGATAAAATATATAACAGTATTGTTTAGAGGAAGAGAACACAATGTAGGTAAAGTGGTGACAACGGTGAATTTATAAAAATGCAAGGAAATTAAAGCTGAAGCAAAATATTGAAAAGCTTGCAGGTAAAACATCAATGCCCAATGAGGGGAGGGGGGAAAATAAAAGATAAGGGAAGAAAAGATCTTTCCAGAGTGAACATGAAAGATAAATGGTACAGCAGAAAAAGCAATAAGATGGGGATAGTAGTCAACAAAGACTTACTTGAATGTTTGGGGTGTATATACATATAATTTCTTTAAACATAATAAAGTTAATAAGGGACAAATGAGACATCACTTTAGAATCTCCCTTTATTGATAATGTAAGGCACGTTTACAGCATGATGGATTTTGATATGTGGCTTTCCTCTTAATATTTACCACTAATTTCATTTTTTTTAACGCTAGAAACTAGAAGATAAACGAAGATGGTGGGGTACCAGCACCAGCTGTATCTGGTATCAGAACTGAAGGCTGTATTTCACATGTGCACCATTCTGACCCTACCCTGTACAATTACCCCGGAGAAGTTTTGCAAAGGAAAGCAAACAGAAGGGGCCGGCTGGCGAAGGCTGTTGTGTGCGAGCCGCCGCACGGCCGATAAGGAGGCGATGCAATGGAGCCGCTGATGGATTTCCCCGCGGCGCGGGGGGACCCGGGGGTTTCCCTCACGCGAGGCGCGGCCCCACCAGCGCCTCGGCCCGGGCTCGGCCCCGCCGCGGCTCTCAGGGCTCCGGCCCCGGCGGCACAGCCGGCACTTCCCTGGGACACGGGCGGATCTGCGGAACCCAGAGACGCCTTATCTCAGAATTCCAGTCTCCCCGCACCTATGGGCAACTTCTTGTGCCATCCTCCGAGGAAACCTCACGGTTAGCTAAGGTTAAAGCTATGGGATAGCAGCAGGACCTCATGGCCGACCCAGTATAACCACTTCTACCACAGAACCGATACCGATTTATACCTGAGAATCTATTTTGACAAATTTAGCTCTTGAGCTGAGCGGACAACGGAGCAGCCCCTCAGGCAAGAGGTGTATCAGCCACCTGTGCGGCCGCGGGGGCGCGGGAGAT
>WBMY01015366.1:31872-57480 GCA_013397315.1 Donacobius atricapilla | reverse complement strand
GGAAGCGCGGGGAGCGGGGCCGATGTGCGGGAGGGAGGCGAGAGGCGCCCGGGGCCCGCGGGGCGGAGGGCGAGGGTGTGTGTGTGTGCCCGCGCCCAGCGATGAACTTGGTTCTCAGTAGCGCTTCCCATCAGGCTTTCGGGGCCGCTGCTTCCCTTCCCTCCTCCTGCAGCCCCTGGAGGCTCTGGGCAGTGAGGGGCGAGGGGGCCCTTTCCTCTTTGGCTCTGCCGTTTGAGCGCCTTTCAGGGGCAGGACGCGATTCAGAGTTCACTGTACTTGGTTTTTCTTTGTTTGGCAATAATTTTCACATAGTCGAGGTTTCATATCGGGAATTGACCTTTGCGACCCAGGCATCCCCCTTGTGGCACTTCCACACAGGAGGAAAGTCCCCCCGAATTCACTAGAAAGTTGTTTGTGGAAATTGGTTTAAAAGCACAGTGTAGCAGTGAACTTCAGCTGCACTAAAAGATTTCTGTGCAGTTGCCAGGATTTGAAGGGAATTTTTAATGCCCTACTTGAAGACTTGATCCTGTTTTGGGATTGGTGATGTCAATGCTCACACTTGCTGCAGACGGTGACAGTGTTGGAGTTTTTGGGGTGATCTCGAATAATGTGTGGCCGTTTGAGTCTCAGTCCTTTTAACAACACTCGGTGTTTAGTAAATAGTGTGCTGCAAATGGGTCAAGTGGCAGAGTTGAGTTTTAAGAGCTTTTCTCGGTGTCAGTGCCCGATGTGGAAAAAATTCTTCTGCCCGTGGCTCAGTGTGTCAGACAAGGGAAGCCCAGAGCGGAGCAGGTGGGGATCAGAAGGGAGCTCCAGTGCAGATACACATACACAGATACATAATATGTTAACCCTCCAGTGCAAATATCATGGGAAAATTGCAGTAAGTAAATACTGCATTACAAAAATCCTAATGTGTGTAGTGTTGAATCACCTTCTTCCTGACTGTTTTTGTCCCTTTTCAAGGTCATATGCTAGGAAAAGATAAAAGATTTATTTTAAGCTTTTGCTGAGTAATACAGACTTGTGAGACATGTGTCTCTCTGTAGGTTGAAGAGTGTGTTTCAGAATTTTTCCGCTTGGGAAAAGTAATGTTGAAGCAGTAATGCTTTGCCTTTAAACTAAATTACATCTTTGTGAATGTAACTTAATGTTTTCATACATTAAGAAATTATAATTATGACATGGGGTTTTTGAGACTGAAAAACCTGGGATGTCTTTTTCAAAGTTGTGACTACTCTGTATTTCACATTGTGGCAAGGTGCACGTATCTTAATTTCCTTCTTTTATCTTGATTTGAAAAATACAGATTTTATTGTGATAATTTGCATTAAGTAGATTTTCACTGGCTTTCATCAGGCTTCTAAAAGGAAATGCTGTGATCATTGGAAGATTTCCTTCTCTAAGAGTAATACATTTCTTTAATTATGTGTTCGATGGGGTCTTGCATTCGTAACTGTAGAAATAAGGCTGAATCATATCTTTAAAAAGGGGTAAAGGAAATAAAAAGCTGTCCTTTTCTACTTCTAGTTGCAGAATTCTACACAATAAGGTTTCCAGCTAACTGAAATAAATGTTTTGCAGTCATATGGAAATTTTATATTTCTTTTAAAAGAAACCTAATTTTCTTTATGTGGGGAATGGAGGCAGCGTTACCAGCCTTAGCATGGGCATCAATACACTGTCTGTTCTTTTTTCTCTCCACTTGATGTGTATTACCAAGTCATTCATAAGTTTTTTGCTGATGTTACTTAGTGAAGTTGGCTTTTTTTTCAGTTTAAATAGAGTGTATTTCAGTTTAGTTTGGAATTCTTGTTAGAAATAACCTGATCCAGACAAAACCGTTCTTGTCTTAACTTAATTGGTTAAAACTAGACTCAAGGTCCTCCTCTTGTCTCCAGGCAAGTCTTGATCCTTTGAGTGCTGGTTCTCAGACCTGAGATGGTGCTGTGCATTTGTGTCCATTTTGTGAACAACTGAATTATTATCTCTCCTTTTGCAGTTGGAAACAGTAGTTGCTTTACTGAAAACAACTTCAATTTCCCACCTTAGAATGATCCATAATGGGTCATAGTCAACTGACAGTTCCTGTTCTTGTTTCAGTATCTGCTGCAAGTGACCTTGGTGCTTGGCAGAAGTATAGAGCAATCAGAATCCAAATTGTCTGACTGTGTAAATTTATTGTGCTATTTTGGTATCGTAGCAGATGTGTTCATTAACTTCCTGAAGAAAGCCTACCTGTATGACCATAGGTTATATGTTGAGCTATCTTTTCTGCCCTTTAGTGATACAAAGCCTATAAGAAACACACTCTGGGGAAAGCAAGAGTAGTCAGAGTGGAGTTGTGACCCCTGATTTTTGGCACCTTAAACAAGAAGTTGCTTTGTGTTGTAGAGTTGGTGAAGTAACCTTGAATGTGATAACTTCTTGGAGTTACTTGGACATTGTGATGCTTCACTTAATGGCTTTTGTGATAATTATTTGCAAGTAATTGCCATGCTAAGTTAGATACTTTCTGTCATTCTAAGGCTGTCTTTCTGGAGGTATAAGTTATATTGGATAACACATGTTCCTTTTTCTTAGAACCAACACAGATATACAGATTTCTACGTACCCGGAATCTAATAGCAGTGAGTAATTGGTTTTATCACTCCTTTACTTTGCACTTGTAGAAAATTTTAATTAAAGCATAACCATTTTCTATTTTTTTCCCCCCTGCAGCCAATATTTTTGCACAGAACTCTCACTTACATGTCCCACAGAAACTCCCGAACAAATATCAAAAGGTAAAATTGTTTTTGTAAAGTAATCCTAAAATGTTCACCGAATAGCAGAAGTCCAAAGAGCCGTGGAGGGTGACCTCCTGTTTTCTTTTTGAAGAAACTTAAAATGCATACTTCAGTGTACAGTTGACTTCTGAGACTTTTTGCAATGTTAAGTATATGTGTAGCTTTATCCATGTGACTTCTGTGGATGCTGGGAGTATTCAAATGTGGAGAACTATCTGCAGAATCCTAACTAATTTTCCCGTGTTTGTTGTCTATTTTGGAGGAGAACTTACGAAAAAAAACCAAACAAAGCTGTGTTACCCCCCAGTAATCAATGGTGCTCAATCATGATAGTGTGAAACATTGTATTTTAAACTGTAACCTAACCACTTGGTTTTGAAAAAACCAAAACCCAAGTACAAAACTATTGCTTTGTTAATTAGTCTTGAAAGAATCCAGTAATTATTTCTGTAGTTATTTTAAAAGCTGGGAAATAAAGCAGGTCTGTTTACAGTATTTTAGAAGAACTCCAGAAAATACTTTAGAAAGGTTGCTTTGAACTGGATACATGTGAGAGATGGCCTTCAGTTGTGATGTTGCAGAATGGTCATTCCTGTCATGTGAAGTGCTACAGCTGCCTGGCAGTGGACCTGGAAACACAGCAACACTGCAGAGGGACAAGTGCAGCGTGCATTATTTACTAGCAGAATCACAAGGCCCTTCCAGTTACTTCCCCTTCATTGAAAATCCTTTGTTACGGTTTAGACTTCTTTTGTAACCTGAACATTTAGTTTAAAATATTTTAGCACTGAAGTTCTTATCGCTTAGAAACAGTTGCCGTGGGACTTAAGTTTAGCAAATATGCAAGAAAATGTGATTATGCAGACAATTCTAGTTTAAACTTCGTTTTTATATCTAAGGGAGGTAATATTTGCATGATATGTTGATCAATAGAATTTGCATGTTTCTATTTAAATTAAAGGTGCTGTTTATGGCATTATTAGATCTCTTGGATATTGTTAATTGTTCCTGCTATGAGTTTTAATGCCGCAATATAACTTTGCCTTAAAACTGAATCCATAACATACAACTTCAGGTACTTAAGACACGTAATGATCAGATTTATGTATTTTTTAAAGCTTGGAGTTGCACCTTACTTCTTCTTGCAAAAGTTACCAAAATGAATTTTTTTGCATATTTTAAAGTGAGTCAGATCAAATATTTAAGAAATTATTTTCAGGCTGTTTTGGTTTTCATGGTTTAGTTTTATTTGGTTTTTCTAACTAGAATTGTACTACAGGAGGTTCTTGCTTATAACTTAGATGAGTTCCTTATTGATTGAAATGTGTCTGTACCTGAAAGCGTTCTGTTGGATATCTGCTCTACTTGCTGGGAAGCAAGAGACAATTCTTTGCCTGTGCATGTTATCCAGTGTTCCAGATTCCAGTTGATTCAGCTGCACAAGTAATGCTTGGTTTCTGTTTGAAACATTTTACCAGTTCCCTTAACGCTTTGTTTTAGAGCCTTGAGTATAGCTGGGAGGTGTTCTAATAACAGACAGATTACAGCTGTTTCTTTCAATAGTTCTGACAATGCTGAGTTACTGAAATCGTGCTTGTAATTAGGTCTAGGAAGATTAAATTAAACGTTTCAGTAGGTTTTTTTTGTAAAAACACCGTAATGCAACAGAAGAGAGCAAGCATAGGTGAAAGGGAAAAAGCCCAAAAGTAACTGTGGAGTGTGTTCCCCCTGGTTCCCTGTGCCCTTTCCATGCTCAGTTGGTACTGTGGCCCTTCCCTTTCAGCCTGCCTAAAACCACAGGAGTTGTAATTTAGGGGTAGTTTGGATTTAGGGATTGGCAGAAGAGTCTGAACTGCACTTCCTGAGGGGATTAGCAGGATCCTTGTTTGCTGATCTGTGCTGGTAAATACTTATAGATATGCACAAGACCTGAATCACTATTCTCCATTCAACACAAGTAGTTAAGGTCTGTGATCTTGTTGTTTTAGTCGCAAGGGCCTTTAAAAGAGAGAAAATATCTGAACTAGAGAACACCATCCTGACGTTTATTTTAAGAAAAAATCTACGTTCTCGTTTCGTTACAGTGAAAGTGTTAGTAGAGTTCTCTTTGCAAAGAGGTCTTTTCTGGAGCTGCATCACTGTTAGCTTGCTTATGTGGACTATACATGTACATTCATTTGTTCCCCTGGGACTCCTAAATGTTGCCCATTGTTAAGCTGTTGGTAATTGTTTTGATTGCCATTTCAGTTAACAGTATCATAAGTAAAATATAAAGAACTAATCTCCAAACTTAATAGACCTTACTTAAAGAATAGTAACTATGGCTCCACATTTTTACCTCCAGCTCTATGGTAGTCTGAGAAAAATGCCAGACAGATTCATCATGTGGAAGTGGGGAACAAAAACTGCTTTTTTACCAGGAAATTACCTGTTGATATTGCTCCACATGTTTGATACTGAGAAGGTGTTTAGAAGACCTAGAATTCTTAGAGCATAGGAGAATGGCCGTAGGGAGTAGTTAATGGCACGTGTCAGCCTGGGCTACAAAGGTGCTGAAGGTGCTGCTTCTTGGAGAGGTGATGGGCTTTGCGTAGCTGATACTTCAGGGACAGCTGAACCAGGCTTTGTCTCTGGGTCTGTCTTCAGGTGTTAGTACATTATTAGACCAAATTACGATGTTGGAAATAAGTTACTCACTGTTAATGAAATTGCTTCACATATAGTATTTGGATAAAGGAATAATTATATTATTTATTGGCAAAATAATGGCATGCTATGATGTGACTTTTAATACTTTGCTAATTATTACTTTTCTTGTCTGGAATAAGAGTGGGTGGAGAAAGGAATGCACAAGATGCACGTACTTGTTACACAAGTAAACGCTCTCTTGAAAATCCTGAGTGTGAGGGATGGTTATTACAAAAACTTAATTTTGTCTGTTTTGCTTAGGAACATGGTAACATACTTAGTAATTAATTTTAAAGGAATTTCTGCTCTTACAAGTTAACTTTAAAGGCAAAAATTTTTTATAAGTTGGTATTTTTAGTTTCTCTGAAATTTTTTTTTTTTTAGGATGGCTCTCTTGTTTTGAATAATCTGAGTGTGGCTTTAGCAAAGGTTGTGCCAGTGTTCTTTATCAATCAATTATGGTCACATACTAAATACAGGCTGTGTCAGATGTTGGTATAGTTTATGAAAGATTGTTAACTTTCCCCATTCTGATCATGTTTGTCTCTCAGCTGGTTTTTGGCTCATATTCTGCTCATGAGCTAACTTTGCTCTGAATCTGTTTTAAGCAATTCCTCAGTCTGGAGGATGCCCTCTAAACTTGCTGTTCTGCAGAAGAGTGGCTGCAGAACAGTTGCCTTAGAATCTGAAACTTTTAACAAATTGCTCAGTTCTTAACATCTCTTGCTTTAAAATTGGGCACTGCAGCATTCATTTTAACAGTCCCACGTTCTAGTGTGTGTGAGTCAGTTCTTCAGTCTGTCATATGTGTGACTCTTGGGCTGAGTGGAGCTTTGAATCAGTGACTGTTTACTACACAAATCATAATGGTTTTTCTCCTTGTTACCTGAGTGCAGCCTGTAGTTTTTGTTGCCCAGTGTTGCTGTTTAATCACCATGTGATGTGTAACTCAATCATTCACCAGCATTACGTGCTGACTGTGGACAGAGTGACATCAGTGTTTCTTCAGTCAGGGTATTTCTGTAGCCAGATGCTTCCCACTTCCCCAGAGCATGGTGTTGTTCCCTCTGCAAGAAATCCACTTTGGCAACTGTTTATGTTCCTCTTACTCCATTTTTCTAAGGTATAAATGTAAAGGGGAGGTGCCTTCACACTCTTGCATTGTCACTGTAGTCAAGTGCAATTTTGTGGGCATCTAGATCCAAGTGTTAACTTGCCCTTAATGAAAAATGGAAAGACTGTTCTGTAATATGTTGAATAACTTCTACCCATGAGTGAGCTTTATTTAGGAATGAACATGAGATTGTTTGTATGGTAGAACAGGCTGAACATATGAGCGTGAACAGACTGATGTCAGAACTACAGAGAGGAAAGGTTTGAAGTGATTATTCTCTGTGACATTGTTGTCATTGGTTGTCATTGTCCCCTGTTTCCTGTGAGTGTGCTCTGGAGGTAGCTTCCAAATTCATTGCTCTTTGCATTGTGTCCATTTAATAGAAATGTGTGGAGAAATAAGGGATTTAATTAGGCTTTTAGCTCTTTTGTCCTATAAGGTTTTAAGTGTTTTTCATTATTATGATAAAGAATAAAATAGCAATGATGAAGGGGCTGATATGTCAATTCTTGGTATGTTCAAGTGTCAGTAAAACAGGAAGATGAAATAGGTTACATACATTGCAAGGGTTTCAATATGTTGCTGCTAAATGAAACTTCTTACAAGCAGTAGGATTACTGTTGCAAGGTCTGGGTTTAATTCCTTTTATTATTTTTGATACTACTTGAGAAGCAGTTGTGTCCCTTATAACACAGGCATGATGCTAGGTCTAAAAAAGTATCTATGTGTCTAAAAGGTGTTTCCTGAAGAGAAGGCTAAAATGGTACATATAGACAGTTTCAGATGGAAAATCAAGTGAAAGCTCAGGCTGAATACGTTTTCTTGCAGTAAGTTGTGGGTATAGTCGCTATGAAAAACGACTCTTTTTGCTTTTTCCTCACAGGAAAACATTCAAAGTAGATGACATGTTATCAAAAGTAGAGAAAATGAAGGGAGAGCAAGAATCTCACAGGTACTGTCCTGCTGTATAATTATTTATGTGTGTGGGTACAAATGACTACATGCATGGGCTGAATCCCAAGTCCTTTTGAATGATAAAGAGTCATTACTCCAAGCATGGCAGTTGCTGTTTGAAATGTTGTTTCTAGAATCTTAAAATGTGTGTGTGCATGCTGGTCACTTAACTTGGAGAAAAGCAGTATTGGGATAAACTTTCAGTATTTGTTGTGGCATCTCTTTAAACATGTATAGAAACCTCAAATAGGTATTTGCCTTCACTTTGTTTTTAATAGTGTCAGTAAGTAATCTCTGCGTGTTGGAATTAAAAGTAAAAAATTGAAGTGGATTTGGGAAAATAGGAAGTTTCATTACTTGGAGTTCATGTTGTTGTATACTTGCTATTTTTAACTTGTTATTTTCCCACAGTGTTTATAAATCATTAGACTACTTCAGAGGCAGCTGTGCTCGATACAGTGTAGTCTGAAACAAAATTTGGTGTTCTAAGAGGTTTTATGGATGTAGTGTATATTATTTTTCTTAATTATATTTTGCTCCATATATTGTGGTTAGTTGCTTGGTTGAAACAGCATAGAGTATTGATTCGTGCGTGCTGTTTTTTGTGCCTTCAAAACTATAAAAAATGTGCTTTAGCGTGGAAAAGTAACATGGATGAATGATGCAGGTTGGTGTAGATAGAGTCCTTTGAATGCTTGAGCTGTTGGGCACTTCTGCTGATCATTTCAGAGCTCTTGGGAATGATTGTGTTTAAAAATAGTTGTGGAGTGTCACAATTGAGGTTTTATCTGCCTGAGAAGTGAAGGTGCATGAAGCTGTGTCTGGTGGTGTGGTGGGACAGATTATATTTTGTTCAATGTGTACTTCAGAAATACTGTGTGGTTTTGAGACCCTTTTTAATCTAGATTTATGAATATTTGTTTCTAATGGAAATATGCCCTGAATTTTACAATTTGAAAAAAGATGGGTCTACGGTCAGAATAGTCTAGTCTGTGAAACAAGAGGGATGCAATTATTATTTTGGTTGCATATGGTATGAATGATACAGACTTGATATAACTGATAGTCTTTATTTCTAAAGGTGCAGGTTCCCCCTAATAACGATGCTCATTACTGAGCTTAAAATACTTGTTGGTTTGGTTTTCTTTTAATCTACACCAAGCCCATGGTTCAGGGTGAAATTTTAGAAAATTTCCCCCAAACTGAACTCTGTTGGTGATGACTGTCCAACAAATGTTTGCCTGCCTGAGAAGGGAAGATCTGTTTTCAGGCAATGTGCTTCTGCTGCAGTGTGTAAATTTTTTATTTTTAATGGATCAAGTCATAGAGTACACAGCGGGAGTGAGTCTCGCTGTAAAGAGAAAACTGGTGTTCAGTTCTGCGTCAGCTGTAACTGCTGTATCCCAGCAGATCCTGAGTTAAAAGGATGGGCTGAAGCATTAGAGTTCTGTACTGAACATCAGTGAAGTGGTTGCTGTGAGAAGAAAACACTTATTGGTTCTAACGTTTCCTTTTTTTTTTTTCTATTTAGCTTGTCTGCTCATTTGCAACTTACATTTACTGGGTTCTTCCATAAAAATGGTATGTTTTCCAATTCATTCCCTCCACTGTTAATTTGTATAACACCTTTGAAATTAGTAGAGAGCCGTGAGGGGAATATTTGAATGTTTTTATTCTCCGCTGTTTGGATGCAGGTTTTAATTTACTTGTTCAGCCCGTCTCATTACTTATAATTCAGTAGTGCTTTAGAAATGTTGTAGTGTAATTGTGATGTTAAGAAGATAAGCCTTCAGGGTTTTAGTCAAAACAGCGATTTTGAGAAATACTTAAAGCCATCATCCATTCAAACTGAAACAGACCTTGAGGAAAGTGATGATTTTCCGAAGCATGTGATTTTCTGGGAGTGTGTCTTTGGTGTTTGAAGGATCTTTAAAAAACCCCACAGCCCTCAAATACGGAAGGTTCAGTGGTTTCTACTTTAAAACAGAAGTGTAAGAAAAAAAGTTGTCTAATTGAGTCTAGAAATGAACAAAGTCCGTGTCAACAATTATAAAAGCCATGGAAATCATATTTTAGCGACCTTACGTCATTCCATGATGTCTTTCAAGCACAGAAGGATTTGCCTCTCAGTATCAGAATATTGGACTTTCTCGACCAGAATGAAGAGTTCTATTGCTCTGAGAACAAAAGCTGTTTGTCCATTAAAAATAATATTTTTAATTTTTTTGGTTGCCATTGCTGATCACACCACTGGCAGCAGCTGCCTTGATGATTCCAGGCTCTAGGAAATCTATTGTGCTGTCTGTGAAACAAAGTCTTATTTTCTAAGACTTTTTTTCAAGTTTGTCCAAGGGTCCTTTAACAGCTATTGTACATTTATTTAGCCTTGCATAATATTTAAGGGGAGGGTGGTGTAATTTTGTTTCGTTTTCCTATCTGATACCATCTGGATCTTAAACCCAAATTTCAGATTTGCAAGCTTTAAAGAAAAAAAATCGGGAAAAGTAATTTGACTCATCTGTAATTATAGTATTCTAATGGTTCTTAAGTCTACCCATAACATTTTTCTCTTAAAAAAAAAAAAAGGTAACAAGCTTGCTTTTTTAAACTTTGGAGATCAGCTTTAATCAGCTAACATGAGAATATTTAGGATATATTCTCAAGTGGAGATTTGTAGTAAGTTTGGGGAGAGCTGAAATTAAGAATGTGGTTAGAGGTCCTTGTACCTGGGAGGTACCTGTGGTTAAAAAGTAATTACGGCTGGATTTAGATCATTGAATAGATCTTTACTTTTTCAGAACTTAAAATACTTTTCTGTTTAGATAAGCCATCACAAAACTCAGAGAATGAACAAAATTCTGTAACTCTGGAAGTACTGCTGGTGAAAGTTTGCCACAAGAAACGAAAGGTAAAAGTGATCTGACAAATTATTAATGTATGTTAAAGCAAAATGTTTACCTGCTTCTGGAATACCTAAGTGACACTGCCATATAGTCATGCTTCTGCTGAAATTAGCCTTTAAATTTAAGAACTAATGTATTCAAGTTGTTTGCTATTGGATTTTGCACTGCTTTATGAGAAATGAGTTTTAAAAAACATTCAACTTTGTAGATTGAATTCATCTTGTAAATCACATCTACTCATTTTGAATTTCAACCCCTTCTGGTTTTATCTCCATTTTTGTCTGTTACATCATTAAAGTATTCATTCCGTTGTGATGCCCAGAGGTGTCGCCCTGATTTTTTCAGCCTTCTCTTCTGTTTCACAGTTTCATGTTTTAAGTTCTTTCTCACACTCTAGTCTGTAAACACAACCAGTGTTATTGTATAGTTTCAAGGAAAGTTTTCATTCCTGTTCTTAGAGATATGGACAGCTGATGGACAGTTGTCTTGACTAGTGGGATGGGGAGAGGTGTCAACCTTCTCCCCCAATCCCTGGCCTTTGTAGAAATACTATATAATGGAGTCAGACTTAAATAAAAGTAGTTCTTAGTTCGTACCTTCTAATCAAAGTGTGAGTGTGTATTTGTGTGTGTGTGACGAACTGCGTCACAGAGGCTTGAGGAAATCAGGCAGTCTGAAATCATAAAGTAGCCTCTGCCTTTCAGAGTTCAGGAGTAAAAAGGAACTAATTGTAATTGTTTTGAATTCCTCAGTCATCTGCCAACTCTTGTCTTTTTCCTTGCTTTTTTCTCTTTTTTAATATGATGATTTCAATTATTGCAGATTTTAGCTACCGTGAATCATAAGCGATTTTATATTTTGTTAAAGCATCTTTGAATTTGCTTGCAGTTTCAGCTGTGTTTATTTCACATCAGTTGGCAAATTACCTTCCCAGTTATGAGAATATGGGAGGCGTAGTAATGCTTTAAGTTTTAACCAGAAAGGGAAAGATTTGCAGTCAGAGCCATGTGTACTTCCCTAATGCCAGGCCAATTTGACAGGTTTTTAAGAATTAGTACTGTTGCTAGCCAATTTTGTTAATTGTTATAGCATGGGTAACTGTAGTGAGATCAGGAGGTGATAATGGTTATTCCAGATGTTTTGCTGCAAGTTTCATATTTAGGCCATCTTGTCTTGTTTTCCCAATTCTACATGTTGTTCAGTAATCTCTTTGAGAGGTAACTGAATATAACAAATCCTAGGTAAGTGGTTTTTTATCTCACAGATAGCACGAAGTGCACTTTGAATATTGCAAGGAGAAAATAGAAAGCCCTTGAAAAATATATATGTAACCAAAACATTTAATTTCTTCAGGTAAACAGAATTAAATTAGTATTAGTGACTGTTCTACAATTTTTTAAGTGCCTCCTGTTAGCATTATTTTAATCATATAGAGAAAGATGGCTACTGCCAGAAGGGGTTATAGAATGACAGTTTTATTTAGTCTTACAAATATCTGCGTTTGCATTTAAAATCTGGGATTGATCTAGATTTTTTTATTTATATCTGTTACAAGGCTTGTAACAAGGCTTATTTTCAAAAGTTGGCAGAACAAATACGGTTCAGAAATGACATCAATTTAAATACTTAATGTCTTTACTTTGAAGTCTAAAAACCTGAACCTTATGTTTCTTGTTTTGCTGCAGGATGTCAGTTGTCCGATAAGACAGGTTCCTACAGGTAAAAAGCAGGTGCCTTTAAACCCAGACCTCAGCCAAATAAAACCAGGCAACTTCCCATCACTTGCAGTTTCCAGCAATGAGTTTGAACCAAGCAACAGCCATATGGTGAAGTCTTACTCATTGTTATTCAGAGTCACTCGCCCAGGAAGGAGAGAATTCAACGGACTGATCAACGGTGAAACGAATGAAAACATTGGTAACTTCAGCCTTTAAATCTGATTTTGCAAGGTTTATCTCGTGGGCACGTTTGGAGTTGTCTTGATAAGCAGTGTGGGTCACACTGTGACGGGGCCAGTAATAACTGAGTGATTCAGCTTTCATTTGTTTGCAGTCTCTTTTGAGATGGGGCAGAAATTCAGCTGGTGTTTCTGCTTCTGTGTAAATTTAACACCACTTGTTACTAACGTGGTGCTGAAGATGTGAGGCAGCAGTGTGAGAGGGTGAGCAGTGCAAGAGAGCCCTGTGGTCACTGAGAGTGTCATTCCTCCACCAACACTGGTCACTACTGACTCACTGTGGATGCTGTCAGTGTTTCTCAGCGAAACTAAATGACAAGCCAATAGAAAAATACCTCAATAACAAATTTTTGAAAGCTATTGTCTTAATCCTGTTGAGATGTGTTACAAACATTACAGCCTTGAAGAGTCCATGTAGAATGAAAAACTTTATTTCTCACTATTTTATAGCCACAAGAGGAGGAAGATCAAATCCCAAATTCTTTATGCTGACAGAATAATACAGTGGAATTATAAATACATGAGAACATACCTAAAATATGATTACTGTTAAGCTAAGTGCTCTTTTATTGCATTGTCCTTCTCTATTGTATGGCACATCTGACACAATCAATAGCCAGTTATATTTGTGAGTGCATAGAGACTGTTGGATCTTTTGAATCTCTGCTTATATAATGATTGAATACCATATTTCTTATGTGCAGATGTCAATGAGGAGCTTCCAGCTAGAAGAAAAAGAAACTCTTCAAATCGTGAAGATGGGGAAAAGACATTTGTAGCACAAATGACTGTATTTGATAAAAACAGGTAATATTGTAAAAACAAATATAACTTCTATTAATCATTAGAAATTCGATAATAAACTTAGTATGTTATTTGTTACAGTATAGGTTGTCTTTGGCTGCATTTTAGTTGTGATTTACAACAAGAACTTAGGCTTGTTACATTTTTTTAAAAACTACAGGTTTCATAACACATTTTATACTGAGACCTATTCAGTGATTACTGTAAATAATTCCCATCTGTGAACTTGAATATTGTCCTGTTAATTTGCATCCATTTGTCTGTTCCTCGCCAGTTTTTGACAGATGTAATTTCTCTGGTTCAGTTAAAGATCAGTGACAGCATAATTAAAAAGTTAAACAAAGAGAAGGTCTCTGAAATACCCTTACTGCTTACACTTTATTGGGTGCCATAATTTTTTCCATGCCCAGACTGTTGCTGATGTAGTCACAGGTCTCATTCTGTTGACAACTACAGAAGACATCAGTTCTCCCTTACTACAGGACAATCTAACAAGTAGTTAAAATTGTAACAGGCTTACTCAGTCATGTAGTTTAATTATTTATTATCATGATCCTAATTAATGTATTTCAAAGAAGGTGGAGTGGGGTGAACTCACGTGTCAGTAGCTTAGAGCACTCTAGCTCCAGTTCAAAAGATAAGGACCAGACCACTTCATGGGTGGAGATTTTGATTGTGCTGCAAAGGATCATAGTGCCAACAGCCAAAATACAGTACATGAAAATTAGAGTTCTTTCCATGGCAAATGCAGGTCCCAGGTAGAGGTAGGTATTTAGATGATTTCTTTATTGATAAAAACGGAGCTTGAAGGAAAAGCTGCTTAAACCAGCTCCAACTGATTCTGACAAGATGGTTATTTATCCAAATAGGGTTTTAGAAATATATTTTGAGAAGAGTTCGGGTTTTGAAGAAATATCCTTTTCTAATTTGTATTTTCTTAGAAGTCTTGACAGTACTTTGTTCTTTTCTAATTTTTACTTAATTCCACTGGAGAACTTCGGTATGCTAAACAGGATATGAACCATTAGGTAGTTTCGTAGTGCTGATAAGCAAGGACATTCTCAGGCATGCTGTTGTATAAATGTGACTGAACTGCAGCAGAACCAAAACATGCATAAAAATGCATATATTTTTCGTTTAGTCTTTAACATTTTTCTTTGTTATGGATGATGTTTGCCTAAGATTTAGACGTAGTCAAATAAATTTGCCTCAAAATACGCCTTTAGGTTCATGGAAATTTGATTACTGTGAAATAGTGCATTTCAATAGACAAACAGGAGAAGAGCTTTTAACACACAATACATATTTTGTCTTGACAGACGCTTGCAGCTTCTGGATGGGGAATATGAAGTGGCCATGCAGGAAATGGAAGAGTGTCCCATTAGCAAGAAAAGAGCAACATGGGAAACGATTTTGGATGGGAAGGTATGGATTGTTTTAGTGGCCATGACACCTATCTTTTCAGGAAATAATTCTCCTTGGCAATATATGGACATACATTTTAATTTAGCTCTTGGTTTAGAAAGCTTTGGCTACACTGGGTCATTAATACAAGCAAATGTCAGCTACTTTAGGTATGACAGCTGTCTCTTCTCAGTGATTTCTGAATTGCTGACCTAGAAAATCAGGCAGTTTAAATGCTATTCTAGCAAGTCGGACATATCAAAAAGGAGCAAACCACAGAATTATTTAAGGGGAAGAAAGAGGAACCCGGACAGGTGTGATCTTGTGTACATACCTTAAGAGAATGCTGATAAAATGTAGGGATGAAAAGAAGAGGATGTATCAGTGTAGGAGGAAGGGTCGAGAAAAGTTTTTGGCTGAGGTGAATCAACATTCAGTGATGCAGTGACTGTATGTATTTACATAGTCATGCTCACATGTCCTGGGAGAGCATGAGTTGTAAGGAATTGAAGAGAAGAACATGAAGATTCCAGATGGTTGCAAAGTATTTTTGTCTCAACGTGATCATATAATTATGAAAAAAGCAGAGATGATCCAAATTATACAGTAAAAGTACAGTTAAAAGCTCAACTAGCCTGATCAGTCTTTACATGCATTAAAATAAATTACATCAGTCTACATTCTGTGAATATTTTCTCATGATTGTTTTTGTGAAGACCCTTATTTTGCTGGGTTTTTTTATTTCTCCCTCTCTCCAGAGGTTGCCTCCATTTGAAACATTTTCTCAGGGACCTACACTTCAGTTTACTCTTCGCTGGACAGGAGACACAAATGATAAGTCTACAGCTCCTATAGCTAAGCCTCTTGCAACACGAAATTCTGAAAGCCTCCCTCAAGAAAACAAGCCCAATTCTGTTAAACCTACTCAGACTATAGGTAAGCAAACTTTGGTTTTGCTGCTAAAAAATCATCTGCTTAACCCTTGTGTGCTTAGGGCTCACTGGTGCAGCTGCTTCAGGTAATTCTCAACAGGAAAAACCAAAACAAAGTGGACTGTGTTGTATCCCATATTTTGTAAATTTTTTAAGGTTAAAAGCTAAACATCAGGACAATATTAAAGTGATTACATACAATGCTTGTAAATCCTGCTGTGAAATACATTGGGGAAAATCCATCATTAGTCTTTCTGGGATTGTCTGGTTTGCCCTACTCACTCCAACTAATATTCTATAAGTTTCTGCATTTATAGGTGCCCTAGTTTCAGGTGGAATAGAGTTACTTTTTTCGCAGTGGCTGCTTTAGTGCTGTGTTTTGGATTTAGGATGAGAATAATGTTGAAAACACTGATGTTTTAGTTGTTGCTAAGCAGTATTTAGACTAAGGCAAGGACTTTGCAGCTTCTCACACCACCCCACCACCAGAGAGGCCAGGGAATGCAAGGGGCTGGGAGAGCTGACCCACACTGGCCAGAGGGATATTCCAGCCTGGATGGCTTCATGCCCAGTATAGAAACTAGAAGGAAAATTGGCTTAGGTGCTGTCTTTATTTTGCCTCTATCCCAGTTGTTGGTGACTTTGGATTTGAGCCTTGTGTTGGCAGGTAAAGCTCAAGGACATCTGAAAAACTTAAGTTGTGCAGAGAACAATGGGCTGCACCTGTTGTTTCAACACCTAGGAACACACCTAGACTCTGGATTGGCACCCAGTTCACTTCAGAGTTATCAGCATTTCCAAGCTTGTAACTTAGACTGGGGCTCTGAGAATAAGGGATCTTCTAGGTCCCCGTTGTGGAAGTGATCATGTGGAGTGCAGTGGTTGTGTCCACAGGTGCAGTCTCTAGGGTGTGCCGTGAGTGCTTTGGAGAACTTGTCTAAAATGGCATTTCAGTCTGAGTTTGGTGATGTTTTGGAGACAGAGTAGTGACAGCAAGGAAATTACTGTAATGAGGAAAGCACTGCTTTTCCAAACGTGGTTTTTATGCAGTTGTGTTACAGTAAATGCTGAGAAACTTAATGGTGAGACATTCTAAGAGTGGTAATTCTTTGTGCTGCTTTTAGAGCTTTAGTGAGATAAACAAGTGAGAGCAAGAAGAATTTTACCGTACCTGTGCAGAAGCCAATGTCTAGAATGACCCCTAACATCCTCAGCCAACCTACAGGCATCCTTCTCTTTGGACTGAGTACAAGAGTATTTAAGTATACTGATACCTGTTTCCTGAACTGAGTATTTTACCTGAGCTAGGAGTTGCAGACATTTGTGTTTCTTCCATTAGGATGAATGGCTGACAGTGCACACGAACATGAAGTAATTCCAACAGAACGTGGGAGGTCCTTGAACTTTTGCAGTAGAAATTGTTCTACTTTCTCTTTACTTCCTTGAACCAGGCTTCCTTGTGTTTTAGAGTTTCTTAGAGTCCTGTATTGTAATTTGTTAGGCAGGTTTTATGCTCAGACTTGCAAAAGAACTGAATGTTGAGCTGAGTAACTCCAAAAGGTGTGTGGTAGTTCACTGTAATAAATGTAGAGGCAGTAGTAACATGGCAAGACTGCATTGCCAGTGTAACCTGGAACCCATTTTTTCTTCCATCAGAAAAACCAGATGTTCCGGTAAATTGACAAAGTTACAGCCAGAGCAACCTTCCCAAACAGTACAGCCAGTCTTATACACAAATACCCTGTAGTGTAACGTGCAGCATTGTAGGGTATTCGTTATGGGTCTGCTGTTTGCAGTGTCTGAATACCATGAAAGTGAAAACTGTACAAAACTTCTATCAGAGATTCTGATAAAAATCCAGTACATCTTTCCCAATGGTACATAAATTTGGCGTTAGCATTTTACTTTGGCATATTTTCCAAGGCAGACCAGTGGAATAAAAACATCAAAGACTTTCTAAATATGGCAGCGTAAACTTTGCTGCAATTACCAAGTTCTGAAAGTAACTGAAATCCTAGTGATGGAATTGGGATTTCTCGGACGTGGTGCAGCCTAAAGTGTCAGGCCTCCTCTCTTTTTCATACAGAAAGAAGATAAAATTTCCTTTCTTCTCCAAAATATTAAATACAAGTTCATCTTCTAAAAGTTTGGTCAGTATAGCTGAGCCTTGTTTTCCCATCTTTATCACCATGCAGCAGCAAGTAGGGTCATTATTTGGTTTCTCTCGAAGGCAGATTTATAAACCTGCTTAGTTACGTGGGGTTTCTTGTTAACTGTATGAAATCAAAAACTGTTATAGGTTAAAGTGTATGGAAGAAACTCAGGAGCAACTGAGCAGTGCCATTGCACATACAAATCATGTTCAAGGGTTAAAGTTTCAGTTAAATATTTTGTGTGTTTGCTTCTATTTCTGCTGCCTGTTAAGAGACTTGTGGAACTTCTGAAATGGAATTTAAGTGATGTGTTTGAATGCAGCAATCTGAAAGCAGGGATGGTTTTTACTTCCCAGCTTTTAGCGATACATAATGAATTCTCTGCTTAAATAGAGTAAGAAAAATGTTGCTTTTTATCTGATCATTTTTAAGTTCTCTGAATGATTCTCCAACACTGGAGATAATTTTGTGTTACAAGGGGCTTTGCCTGTAGGCTTGTGAAGGAAGCTGAGACTTGTTTGTTGCTGGTAGAAGCTACTTATGTCAAAGGACATTGAAGTAGCCTGTTTCCTTCAGCAGCAGTGTCCTTCTCAGAACTTCCATGCTTGGGTAAGAAATAATGTTTGTTCCTCTGCACCAAAGAAATGTGTGTGGGTTTTTTCAGCTGTGAAAGAATCTTTGCCTACAGACCTTCAAACAAGAAAAGAGAGAGATGTGTTAAATGAACCTCGACAGAAGTTACGAATATTTTACCAGGTATTGAAAATAATCATTAGAGGGGAAAACTAGACTCTAAATATTGTGTGGAATTAAAATGTTTGCTTGGGAGCTGGGTGGAAATTTCCATTTGCCCCTTTAGTGGATGTCTTAAAGAGTCTCAGATTCACCAACTGAAAGCCATTCCACAGACTCCTCTTAACGGAAGTATTCTAGAAAACTAATCTTCCTGGGGGCACTCCTGATGTTCTGAAAGACAAAGGACATTCCTTGTTAGACGTCTGGAGGGGGACACGTGGGTCTCCAATGGGAAAAAAAAATCCTGAAATACCAGTGTTGGATGTCCTGCTGATACAGTGTTCCCAAGATCTAACTATTGCTGTCGAAGTCTCCTCTAAGGACATCCAACTTGATTTGGGGGGTTGGAAGTTAATGAATGGAACTCATTTGGTGCTAATTCTGCTCTGCCTGTCCCTTTGTTTGAATCAATCAGTTCCTTTACAACAATAACACGAGGCAGCAGACCGAGGCCCGCGACGACTTGCACTGCCCCTGGTGCACACTGAACTGTCGGAAACTCTATAGTTTACTCAAACATCTGAAACTCTGCCACAGCAGATTCATCTTTAATTATGTTGTAAGTAATCATTTTGTACTGCAGCACTATGAAGCTCTGTACAGTCCGTCACAGATACTACAAATGCAGGGATTCTGTTTCCAGCTTAGTAAGTTGTAGGACTGTATCTACAGGTTAGAAGCTGCTTTCTGTGAATGTTTGTGTGTTATGTGGAGCAGAAATATTGTGGGTTTAATTTTCTTTCTTTTTTAAAAAAATGTATATATTAAATAATGCTGACCACTGGAGGTTGAATTCTAATTCAAAGAATTACTATTCTTTGATGTAAAAAGCAATGTAATTATGTTAGGTTGGAAGTCTCGTGAAGCTCTAGAAAGTATAGAAATGCTCTTCCTAGCAATCTTTTGCTGATATTTTCCTTATTTTTTTAATTAATTCTGAGTGGTTTTATATAAAACAGTAAAATAGTACAGAGCAAGGAAGCTTTAGTGTAGTTTGCTTCTAGAGGTTAAAAATTATTTGGGTGTTGTGAAAGGAAACTTAGAGCTATATCAGGCTATTGACAGGTGATATTTAAGGTATTCAGAATTTAAAGGTTACTTGTTGCGTTGTCATTACTGTCTGCTGAGTATTTGCAACTGTGCCCCAGTATCATCCCAAAGGTGCTCGGATAGACGTGTCCATCAATGAGTGCTACGACGGCTCCTACGCAGGGAACCCGCAGGACATCCATCGCCAGCCCGGCTTCGCCTTCAGCCGCAACGGGCCCGTGAAGAGAACCCCCATCACACACATCCTGGTGTGCAGGTGGGAGCTGGCAGACAGGCTCTGGCGCTGGGTCACGGCATCAGCTGTGCTCGAAAAGGCCTTGGAGATACCACGTCCAACCTGTGGCCTAACACCACCTTGTCGACTAATCCATGGCACTGAGTGCCACATCCCGGCTCTTTAAAATGCCTCCAGGGACAGTGATTCCACCACTTCCCTGGGCAGCCCATTCCAATGTCCAACCACTCTTTCTGGGAAGAATTTCTTGACCTAGAAACCAGATTTGTGAAGTGTGGGGATTTGTGAATCTGCAGGTGCATATACACAGCGCTAAATTTCATTGTTAGGACTAAAGAGAATGTAACTGAAGGAGGATAACATCACCCATGATTTTCCTACATCTTCCCAGTTGAGATACCTCTTCATAACAATGTAGCTCTCTTTAACTGCCTTACCCTAAAACTTTTCTTCCCCAAAAGGTGAAGTTGGAGGGTCACGAGCTGTTGGGTTTTTAACAGGTATTATTTCATTGCTGGAGATTTTCCCCCTCCCAACATTTTTGCAAGATAGAGCTTAAAATAATTGGTGTTAATCAGTGACAGGCCTCAGTATTTGCATCTCTGCTGTGCTGGTGACAGCAGTGGCTCTCCTTTGGCAGGCCAAAGCGCACGAAAGCGAGCATGTCCGAGTTCCTGGAGTCAGAGGACGGAGAGGTGGAGCAGCAGCGGACGTACAGCAGCGGGCACAACCGGCTCTACTTCCACAGCGACACCTGCCTGCCCCTCCGGCCCCAGGAGATGGAGGTGGACAGTGAGGACGAGAAGGACCCCGAGTGGCTCCGGGAGAAAACCATTACTGTAATTATTCCCTTTGTACACAGCTATTTTAAGGGCATTGTGGCTTTTAAAAAATGATCTGCGGTTGTTTTGGGGAACAGTTGGGTGTACATTGTGAAAATTCTGCATTTTAGGAGCAGAAAATTTTGCTGAACTACTGGTGATGG
The DNA here is from genome assembly GCA_013397315.1 of Donacobius atricapilla. Taxonomy (NCBI): domain Eukaryota; kingdom Metazoa; phylum Chordata; class Aves; order Passeriformes; family Mimidae; genus Donacobius; species Donacobius atricapilla. The sequence continues at coordinate 36,714 of WBMY01015366.1, read as the reverse complement.
AAACTGATGAAATCAAAATTGGCTTTTTCAATGCCTTCAGTTTGCAAAGTTAGTTCAGTCCTTTTGTGTTTGAACAAGTTTTCATTGTCTATGGCTGCTTTTCTCCTTCAAAGAGGAGATGCTGGAGTCAGGAGCACACAGTTGGGGCTGTATATAATAAGGATAGAATTTATCATCAAAAGTCTCTACATCAAATGACATTTTTCTAACTTTTTTGACTGCAGGGCCTGAATTTTCTATATATATTTTTGTGTGTAAGTTGAATTTTGGGTATGTTCTCACTACTTGGCAGCAGATACGCAGTTCTGATGGGTGTGTTTGTTTCTTTTCCTATACTTCCTCCCAATCCCCAGCAAATTGAAGAATTTTCTGACGTTAACGAAGGAGAGAAAGAAGTGATGAAATTATGGAATCTTCATGTTATGAAGCACGGGTATGTTACTGTTTTGATACATACAAATTATAGTATAGATTTGGTTGATCATTTTGCATTGCAATTCACGAAATACTTAAAACTCGGTTGGCTCAGTTGCTTAGGAAAGGGTTATTAAAGGATAATTTGTAATAAGCTTTTGAGAGTTTAAGCTTTTAAAGAAGTTCGTGTGCCTAGTAGTGTTTGAGCTTTGAAAAGGAAAAATACTGGACTGTGAAACAGCTGCTCTCTGCAGTTACATTGATAAATGATGTTGTGGAGTCTTTTTGGTTTTGAAAGTGTTCTGCTTGCATAATGATGGCTTTCCTATTTGACAGGTTTATTGCTGACAATCAAATGAATCATGCCTGTATGCTGTTTGTGGAAAATTATGGACAAAAAATCATTAAGAAGAACTTGTGTCGAAACTTTATGCTCCACCTGGTCAGCATGCATGACTTTAACCTCATCAGCATCATGTCCATAGACAAAGCTGTGGCCAGGCTCCGAGAAATGCAGCAGAAGCTGGAGAAAGGAGAATCAGCCTCCCCGACGGACGAGGAATCTTCTGAGGAACAAAGTGGGACAGCAAATGGATACAGTGAAAATACCATGAGAGAGAGGATTTCAGACGTGGAAAGCATCTCAGGTGTCACGAAACAGAGCAAGAAGCAGAAGCTCTGAAGTCAAAAGTCAATTGTCATTCAACGGACAAGCATTGAAGTGACATTCTAGGGTGCATGAGCTCTATAAAGAATTACACACAGAGATACAGAGATTCCAAACAGGCACTGCTGGATGGAAATAAATGATTTCAACAAGGATATTGTTTAAACAGGGTTTTTATTCAGTTACTTATGCAAGTAATGTATATCGGTTTTGGTGATGTAATGACAATATTCTAAGAGTTTGAGCATGAAGAGCAATATAAAAATCTTTTTGTAATTTTAGTAATTAGTGTCTTAACTTTATGGAATTTACATAATTTAAGTATATGTAAAACTGTTTTTATATTAAGATTTTTGCATCTGTATCTGGCTGTTTTTCCTACCATGAAATTGTGAAACATTAGGGAAAGGGAATTGGGATACAGTTTCTGCTTTTCTTACTTAGAAACTCTCCAGTTAGCTTTTTGTGAAAATAACGTTTGACTATCTACAGTTTAACCTTGATCCTTGTATTTGAAATCATTTATCAATTGATCATAAATTATAAAACAAATTTTTCTACACTAAAAATTATCAAAGTTGGCAAACTTAGCACTTCCTTTGTCTTGTGCCTGTTTGGAAAGATCTTGGCTTTTCACATTCCAGACACAGTGAAGTACCACCTTGGCTTTTTGAGGTTTAACCAGCAGTTCGGGTTTTGTGGATAATTCTGATGTACTGATCGCCCAGTGTACCATTTTAAACTTGAACATTTAGCTCCTTTATATTTTTATTACACATTTACACAGCTACAGAGAGGATTTGGGTGCAGCCCCGCGTGCCGTGCCAAGGCCTCGTGTCCGTCTGCAGGCGCCGCCGCCTCCCCGCAGAGCTCCCGCCTCGCACTGACTGCAGGGCCAGGCCGTGGGTTTAGCTTTGGCTTTCGAGATGCCACTCTTGAGGGAAAAATGCACTGTAAAATTGGACCAGAAAATGTGTTGCACTTCTTATGTAAGTATTCTGTGATGTATTGTATTCAATACAGATACTAAGATGCTGACTAAACTATATTTGAGCAGTTTTGCACTGCTGTTAACACATTTTATGCATACGTTTACAGATTTTTTCCAATGGAAAGTGGTTTCACTACTGGTACAGTATCAGCACCGAAGGGTTTTATTCCAGCAAGCACTGTGGTTGAGTGACATCACCTCAATTTTTTATTATCCTTAAAATATTTCATTTTTCATATTCTTTATTTATAAAGGAACAATGCTGCTGTAAATACAGGTATTTTTTGTTTTTTATTTCATTCCATCACCATGAGATGCAGTTCCCTATTTGTTGAAGGGGTATATAAGCTTTCTAATGGTGTCTTCAGAAAATTATAAAATGTAAATACTGATTTTGATGGTCCTTAAGATGTGTTTAACTGTGAGACTATTTAACTAATGGTGTGGATGTGATTCGTCATCCAGTATTAAGTTCTTAGTCACTGATTTTGTGTACAAAATAGGAAAGAGGGAAACTGCAGCTTTTCATTATAAACTCCTTGAACTGCCAGCTCTCTTTGAGTTTTAGCAAACTCCAGTTATGCCTCTGAATAGTACATCATGCATTTCTCTCTGGCTTTAATTTGCTAAAGCTGTGCACATATGTAAAAAAATAGATTATTTTAGGGGAGATGTAGTTCTAGAATTATCGCTTATGTCATTTCTTAAGCAGTTATGCTCTTAATGCTTAAAAGAAGGCTAGCATTGTTTGCACAAAAAGTTGGTGATCCCCCCAAAAATAGTAATGAAATTACTTCTGTTCAGTAAACTTTGTATGTCATGTCAATTTATAATAAAAGCTGAAAAAATCCCCTTGTTTTCTATTTATAAAGATGCCTTTTCTATTTGTACCTTTGACGATGCCATGTAGGCTGGTTATAAAGAATTTGAACGGTACAGTAGATGTAAAAACAAAAGAAAACCCTCCCCCCCACAAAAAAAACCTAAAACAAGTTCAGCTGTTTAAATGAACCATTGTTTTTCATTAAATGTTTTATTTGAAATCAGCTTTTGTACATGAAGTTCAGTAATAGAAAATCTGCCATGATGGGTGTCCAGTCATTCCCTGTGTAGAGACCTCAAGTAGCACCTCTATAAACTCTCTTCTGCATGACTTAAAATTTGGATACGTGTTCTCCTTTGCCAGTTTGTTACAGCTCTATTTAAAGTATCTCCATGAATTTCCAGGGGTTTAGCCAAGATCATAACAACTTTCATTCTTCTTTCCTGGGGTAGAACTTGAATACCTGAGATGGGTGTAAGTTGTGCTTTACTCTGCAGAACTGTGATTCATGGAAGTGCAAATGAAACATGGCTTGTGTTGTCAGTTACAGAACTGAGATTTGTGTCATTCTTACATGCAAGTCGTTTATTTTTCAGACATTTTACAAAGTATTTGGCTTATATGGAGTTAAGTTTAAATAGGTGTTGGTTTAAATCCCATTTCCCTGGGAGTGCAGAGGATGGATGCTCCAGGTACTGTGGGACAAGTCAGGAATTGCATTGCTTGGCTGAGTAGTGACTGTGGAATGGCAGACACTGGAAACCTTTTTGCATGTTAGGATTCAGGTCCTGAACTGCAGGTTCTGCCAGCTGGGCTCTGCAAACTGGACTTCAGGCTGCCGTTGGGCAGTGTTCGTCTCTTTGTCCAGGTCCTCCAAATCCTGGCCTTCAGTGTGCTCATGGCAGGTTTTAATGATGTTTTGTACTTGGTGATCACAAAAGGTTTGTGAACCCCAATCTGGAACCTAATATGATTTGACTATTTAATTCAGTGCATTAAATACTATATTCAAAAGTGGTGGATGAATTGTTACCCTTCAGTGTACATTGCTTGGAGTGTGTCTTGAATGTAGCCCTTGAGTTTTGAGGGGTGGGGTAAAGATTCACTGCCTGGAATGATGGAGTGGCCCGTGATTTGATCTGTTCTGACTATCTAATCACCACAACTCCCAAACCATACAATCCCCCAAACCAGAAATTTGGTTTTACCTTTGGGAATACAGGAGGCATTCTGTGAGGGCAATTTTGACAGTGTTGTTCCAAGTTAAATATTTCTTAATTCACAGAAGTCTGGTGCCATCATCAGCAAGTGAAGATGTTCCCTGTTACAAATCTGACACTGGTTTCACATCCAAGGAAATAAAGGCTTTGGAGTAGGTAAGTCCTTCCCTGACTCTGACCTGCAGTTTTTAGGCTGTTCAATTTGAGAGCAAAGCTGCAGCACTGGAGGAGAAACACTTGGCATCTTGTCATGAAGGAAGCTCATGTGAATGGAGTATTTATGAGAGAAAGCTGCCAAGTCAGCAACTTCACTAACTGGTTTCACAAGCTGCTTTTCCTTTAGAAGAGACCAAAGAACTGCAACAGGCTCCAGGTAAAGCAGAACTAAGGGAATGAAGTAAAGCTGTGTATTAGTCCAACAGGGACTTTATTTGAAGGTGATTAAATACCTCTGCTGCTGGCCAAAAACTACAAATGTGTAAGAGCTGCACCACGGAATGCACCAGTAAGAGATGGGAACAATACAATGGCGATGAGACAAATTGGCCGTGATGGAATACTGAGGGAAGTAGCTTACAGATGCTGTAACAGATTTTATTAAAAGAAGGGAAAAAATATTTCTGTCAGAGATGTCAGTTAAAATTTGGAAATAAAGGTAAGTGCACAGGTGGGCAACCTGGAATTAAATTGTTTGGGACTTCTGAGGGATAAGGTTAAATAAATGGGG
>WBMY01015366.1:18090-31849 GCA_013397315.1 Donacobius atricapilla | reverse complement strand
GGGGGGGAAGGGGAAGGGGAGAAACTCTCAAAGATGGCCGCTAGAAAACATTTCCTTATAGTGTTAGAATGCTGTGCTGCTCAGCTTTATGCCCCAATAAATAATTTTCTAGACCATACACACTTAAGGGATAAAACTTTTATTTAAAAAAATTCAAATTTCTCTTGACACTTAAGTCTTAGTTGAGGTAAGTGAATGTACTAGCTTAGGAAAACAACTTTCAGGATTGGGTTTCATAAGCCATTAACACTCTTGCTTGCAGAGCTCCAAGAGCTAAAAAAACAAATTGTACAGGAAGTGTCAAGTTTTCCATCCAGCTGAACTCCGCTGCGGAAGAACAGAATTTACACCTTTTAGTTCAAGCCTCTTCCGCTTCTTTGCATCCTTTGTTCCTTCAGTGCTCGGGTCTCTTGCCCTGAGACTCTTCACTCCTCCCATGTTCACAAGGTGCCGCTCCAAGAGGTGGCTGAAAGTACCTCATTTGCAATTTGGACAGCGAGGCTTGTGCCAAGTTCAAATAAAAAACAAAACCACCACAATAACAACAAGAGAACCATTGGCAAACTGCCCTTGTTCAACACACAGCTAAAGCCTGAAGGCAGAAAAACTTCTCTTGCCCTCCCCAGCTCTCCAGGGCCACAGTAGGGGCCTCTCATGGCCCTTCACAGTTACCTTCAGCTGCTTATATGTATATTCTGAACAACCTGACATGGCATTGCCACCTCTGGAAGTACCTGAATTCAAGGTTTAAGCTTTATTTTCTGATATGTAAGTAAATATCCTGCAGAATCTACAGTCTAACCAGCCCCTCCAAAAGCAGATGAAAAGGTACCTGACCCATTGGTACCTGAGAAGTATGGATATTCACAATTTTAGTTTTCATATGGTAAAAGTACTAAGTTACAACTAGTACCTGATACCTGAAGAGTGTAAGTAGAACTGCCAGCACTACTACCACGGAGCAAGATTTAAGTCAGCTGCTTTCTGGAGTGCCAGCCCGACCCTCTGAGCAGGACTGACACTTTGATCTACTGAACCTTTTTGTAAGAGCACTAAAAACACTCTTCACAGGAGAACTGAAGTAACATTGAAAGCACAGGATCAGCCAATATTCTCTTTTTCCCTAGCTCTGAAGGAAGTGTCCTTGAAAAACTAAGAGCACTGCAGGCCCTTTGTTGCTAATGCTGGATGATCTGACCTGCAGCAGTTCAGTCTGCCTCACTTCATGCCTTCCAGCCAACTCCAACCTAACTCTGCCCTGTGCAGGTTCTTTGCACTCATCTAAATCCACACACATTTTTTTGCTCTTGGAAGTGGTATAAATACCAAGTGCCATTCTTGTCTGAAATTCTTGTACCCCTGCTTCGGCTGGTTGGGGAAAAATTCAGGCAGGATGGCTGATCTTTTTGTACTGACAGTGTGAGTAATAGCAATGTTAATGAACTGAAAATAAGCTTTTATGCTTTAAGCTTATTATGGTAGCATAGAGGGCTAATGTAGCACATTGCCACTGAGGGAAAGGCAGTATGATTGTCTAGGCTTTATAAAAATAGTGCTATTCTAACATGATTAAATATATTTAATTTTAGTTGAACTTGAGGTAAGAAGCTCCTCAGTGAATGTTACTTTTAAATATTCTTTAAATCCAATAGCATTGCAATCTTTTGACCAGGAATAGGCTCTCTTTAAGACTGAGCTTATCCATCTTAGTTGCTTCTTAGAGGAAAATGTGTAACTTTATGTAACTTCTGACTTCCAAGTCATTTAATTCACACTATTATTTATCCCATCCTACTCTATGGAGGAGACAGCTTAATTACCACCATCTTTTCAATTCTGACTGCCCCAGGTTAAATCTGTGCAGGCAGGGTCTGCCTGAAGCCCACCCAAAGCCCATCTCCCTTACTCAGGTGGAGCTCCAGCAGCAGTTGTGGTCTGTCTACAGTGCTTGGGCCAAACACCTGCAGTGACTGCCCCGTCGCCCCAGGCAGAATTTGGGATTGCCAGAAATCCTGCCCATCACAACAGCACTTGTGTTGGCAGACAGTAAGAGAAGGTTAAGGTTGTCTCTGAGTGTTAGGAGGGCTCTGAGGAATGACAGGTTGAGCTCAGGTACCAAATCACCAAGACTTGCTCTGACACCTTCAACGTGTGAATTGTAACCAGGGAAGACATTCAGAGAGGCTCAGGATAACATCCTGCTCCGGCTGTTGGTCTGCTTGAGGCAGCCGAGCACGGTCAATGGAAGCATTGCCATGCAGCTGCTCTAGAAAACATGTTCCAAGTGACAACACAGAGAACAGTTCAAGAAGTATCGAAATAAGGCACTTAAGTGAGACAATAAGAGGCTGGCTCCCTCAGCCCCAGGCTGGCTCAGACACCCCTGCTGCACAGGGATGAACAGTACCGTGCGTGGATGGAGCGTCAGGCCCCGCTGCCCACACAGACCCCTAAGGCAGCATCGTGCACAGGGGAGCATAGCAGGACCTTGCTGCTCTAAATACTGTGCTCTGAGTGGCATAAATACAACTTTGGTCCATTACCACCCTTAAAACACTTATTTCACAGAGCAGCAGCTTTAAGCAAAGTTAATTCTACACAACGCACGTACCCTGAGACGAGTACAATGAAATACTGACAAAAATCAAGTCTAGAGGAAAAAAGGGAAAGGTGTGATGGACTGCTTAAGTTAATTTGCCTACACAAATGCTTGTTTCTAGCTTCTTTCAGAGTAACAAATCCAATGTTTCACAACTCTTGTTTAAATGAATCCAGTATGAAGTACAATACAGTGGAGTTCAAGTACTATAAAGATGGGGTTTTGTTACCAGATTGTTGTCAAACAGCTGGAAACTCAGCTTTTAACATTACACTTTACAGCAAGAACAAAAAATCCCTTTACTCTCTGCTAAAAGACCAAAACCTTCCAGCCTGGGTATGAAAATGAACATCCAAAATATAAAGAGCCACAACACTGATCAAGTACCCAGTCAAAGACCACTTCTCTGTTGTTAGAGCTGATGGTGACTCGAAGTTTGAAGTTTCCTCCCTCGTTGCAGGGTCCCAACTGCACAACTTCCATGTCAAATGTCACAGTCGAACCGGAAGTAACAGCAGGCAACTGGTTTGTCATCTCTTTTCCATTTACAAATACTGCCCCTGAAACAGTCAGCAGATCTAACAATATTTCTCATTTTCTGTACATACAAATGTGCAAGACCACATCTCTCAATTTTTTGCAGGCAAATAGGGAAGTAACCCTGCTGCATTTCTCTTGCTGCATGGAACAGGCTGCAATAACTGTGAGCAGGAAGAGGAGATCTGTGATCTCACCAAAGATTTTTAACTGCCTGAGCAGTGCATACGTGAAAATTGCTCAGGTGTAATGCAGGGCTCTGAAGAGCCGGGGGCTGTGGGTTTTGGGAGGGAACTCTGTGGTTCAGACTCACCGTTTGTGCTGATGCACACGGCTTTGTCCCGCTGCAGGGAGTCGTCGCCGTTGCGCTGCTCCACGCACACACCCAGGCTGTCCCGGCGGTCTGGCTGTCCCACAGTCTCAATCCTAACGAGCAAAAAGTTAACTCAAAACCTGAAGCTTTAAATCAAAACATACCGTGAAATCCAGTCACTTAAGACCCCCATACTGTGCTCCAAGGCTGAATTCAACAAATTCATCCAAACTTTTTGGGAGATCTCTACTGAACGACCAAAATTCCTACCAGCCTTCCCAAGAGCCCCACTGAGCAATACTCTATTAATCTGTACAAAATATGAAGCAAACCTTTGCTTCCTGCAAACTTCCAGTATTTTTTAATACAATTCTCCACTGTCACAGCTTAGAAATGACCTTTCAAAATGATTTCCAGTTGTCCAAAGCAGACAATATGCTCAGCTGGACCATCAGCTATACCACACTACTGGTCAGCATCCTGTGTTATAGCAAGAAAACTACTGCTGTAGTTTCAGCAGCAATTTAGTAAAGATGACTAAAAAAGGGTTTTTGGACCCTGGCATGTTCTGCTGTAATGGGATGAGGATGGTATGTTGCTTTGGGGGTGTGTTTGGTTTGTGCTTTTGTAATAAACCAGCTTGGTGCAAACCAAGCAATGCCTAGAAGAGCATTTACATGTCTGGTTTCTGTTCAGCTGTATTTCAAGTTTTAGTCTGGGGAAACAATCTTTGAAGAAAATGCAAACAAGCTGTGCAAATGACCAGGGACCCAGTTCCCTTTGGGCCCCAGCAGAGGAGTGAGGCTGCACACTTCATACACTGAAGGGCTGTTCCGGACTTGAGTCCTTCCTCTTGTACTGCCACCTCTCAAAGGTGCTAAAGCCTACTTTACAGAGAGCCTGAGTGACTCAGGAAATTCAGCTGGTCTTTGCTAGAAAGTAAAGCAGTTGTTATTTTCATTGCAGCTTGAGAGAAAGAACAGACTGATCCGTGGTTGTTGGTAAACAAAGGAAAACTTCAGCAAAACTTTCAGGAACCAGCAGTTAAAAGGAACAGTGGTCTGGCACACAATGGGTTAACTCTTTAAAGGAAAAATAAAATTGGAACCATGTTTTACTTTTGCACTCCATTAGGTTTTTCAGTCCCCTGGGAATGCTACTAAGAGAGCAACTGCCTTGCACTGTAGAGCAAAGGGAAAATGATTATTTGAATCTCTAAGAAGCTTTTACTTTGGAAGGGATCCACCATGTTTTCCCAAAGCACCTCTAAAGGAGATTTCAATTTCATTTTGGTGCATAACAAAAATGCTGCACAACAAAACCTTGTCTGCCACTGCAGCCCAGACACTGACCCTGGTCAACCACCACCAGTTTCCATTTGCCTCAGAGCACAGAGAGCTCCGTCCGAGGGGCCTCACAGGCGCTGCCTCAGCGTCAGCTGTCAGCAGAGCTGTGCTGAGTTCCTGACAAAGTCACTGTGACCACCACAGGGCATCTGCTGGGTGAGCCCAAATCACCAGCCTGGCCACAAGGAGTGTGGCTCCCCACAGCAAACAAAGCTTTAGGGAGATGAAGAGCAGGTCACTGTGCAGAAATGTTCCCTAAGGGCAGCTCCCTGGAGGCTGCAAGGAAACAGGAGGAGGCTTGACCTAAAGCAGTGATGTTTTCCTACAGCTTGGCCAAATGCTTCACCTCAGGACAACTGCCACAGTTTATCTTTAAAATGCAGATAAAAGCATTGTGTTTATCACAGCTTTACTGCTCGCTGACAAGCTGTGCCTGGGTCCTGAACACAGAGCTGCTTGAGAATAATAAGTTGTGTTCCAACAGCTGGAGAAAGTCAAGCACCAACTACTTCATCTCCCAGCTCAGGAAAATCTCCCACACTTCCAAACAAGAAGCTACTCTTGGGGCCTTGGAAGAGGAACAAAACCAATTTTTGAGGTTGTCTTCAATCTCAAGATTCTTGTCACGATAGTTCTTGTGGACACGTGCTTGTTGGAGCTCTGCCATCCAGAAACAATCTCCTCTTAGAGAAAAGTCCATAACCAAAATGTGAAGCAAAACATTTTCATATGCTACCAATAAAAAACAATAAAAAGCACTGGACTGAGAGAGAACCAAGGGAAACCTCAAAGTTCTGCCTTTAATTTCACAGGCATTGCTGAGCCAAGAGAAGCTAAATCTAGCAATAGATTTCAAATGAAAGCTTTAGATCTTTTTATCCATCTCAGATAGGGCAACTGAATATATCCTCACACTACAACCACCTCAAGTTAACATAATCCATTATCAGGAAGGGATAAATCAAACACCATGGAATAAGTCATGGAAGTATTATGAACTTTTTCATTGCCTTTGGGGGCTGCCTGCTGTACAGCAAGTAGTTCCATTTAACCAGGGAAAAGATGAAACAAAGCTTCAGAGTCCCTGAGGTCTGTAATCACAACTGACATATCCACAAGGACATTCTTCATACCCTGTTAAACAGCATCATCTCAGGGGTAGGATGACAGGCAGCAAAGCTGCCAAGGTTTTTAATCATGTTCTGCATCAAATGGAAAGCTTGAAATTCAAAAGATCCCTTCTCCACTCTGGATCTTCTATTGCCAGTTGCAAGCAGTAGTCTGACCAGCACTAATTATCTCACATGTTAAAGGCATTGCTGCCAGACTGTCATCCCAACAGCACACCAGTGTTTTCATGTCCAGTCTTCAGAGCCAGGGAACAGTCTGGGAAGGAAAGCACCCCCTGACCCACGGTTAAAAGGAACCAGAGGCAAAAAGCTCCAGCGACTTCAGCCAGTAACAGCTGCTACAAAACATCAGGAAGTTCAACATTCCACAGATCTGCTCAGCATGAGCTATATTTTACCATCCCTCAGGAGTTCACTCATCTCCCTTTTTATATAAGTGCAGGTCCTACAAAAACATCAGGTGTTTTCCTACAAAGCCAGGAAGCAGAACTAAAGGAAGGTCAGATGTCACACGGAGACATTACCTTGACTGGAGCTGAGCTGATTTACAACTCAAACATGCCTCAGGTTTACACACAATTCAGATGTGACAGCTCACAGGGGATGCCCCAGACACCAGCCACCCGAAAAGGACTTGCCTGAACGTTAATGTTTGCCCACAGAAGTAAGTAGGAGCTTTGGAGTAGAGCACGCCACATGACTGAGAATCGTTCCGAAGTGCTATGTTTCTTCGGCTGCTCAAGCTGTAACCCTCCAGACCAGTTGTCCATTCTTCAAAGAAAACAAAGAAGCAAGAAAATTGTGAACCTCAACTTGGTTCTATCTGTGCAAAATCAAGCCAGTGCCAATGTCTACTCAGTCCACCTCATGCAGCTTAAGCTATGTTAAGAACAGGGGTTGTTGTTGCCTTTTTCTTATGGGGAGATTTGTTTTTCAAATAAACTGCAATTACAAAAAGTATTTTCCAGCTCAGAGTTCACCAGGAGTTCACTCTTGGCTGCAATCCCTGCCAAGTCTTATTGTAAGAAAAGGAAAGCCTTCATTACCCGCTGCCCTTAGAAATTTGTAACTGAAGAGAAAATTTAAGTTTTCCTCTCTCTAAGATAAGCGCTTGTTATGAGCTATAGGTCATCAAAAATGCTTATGCTGTGGTGAGGGAGAAGAAAAAATAATGCTTTTCTTCTGGCTCACATGCTTTCCAAGGCTAAGGAAAGTGTCCCTCGGCCAAGGAAGCCAAAAATGAATTGTAGGACGGAGGGACAGCTCATCACATGTCACACAACCCCCCCCTAGCCAGGGACACCCCCATCACACGGGCTGCAGCCCCTCAGGGGTGCGGATGAGCAGCCCCCCAGGGGTGAGGATGAGCAGCCCATCACGGGCTGCAGCCCCTCAGGGCTGAGGATAGGCAGCCCATCACGGGCTGCAGCCCCTCAGGGGTGAGGATGGGCAGCCCATCACGGGCTGCAGCCTCCCAGGGGTGAGGATGAGCAGCCCCTCAGAGGTGAGGATGAGCAGCCCCTCAGGGTGAGGGCGGGCAGTACCGTGGGGCACCAGCGTGGTGCGGCCGATCTGGGGGACGCTCCAGGGGCTCCACTCCTGCCGCCCGTCCCCGCGGGCGCACACCCGGAACTGGTAATCCACATTGGGGTCGATGTGCAGCACGTTGAACTCTGTCTCTGAGCCCACGTACACGTCCTCAAAGTGGCTGGCAGTGCTCTTGCGGTACTGCAGCCGGTAGTCCTGGGCCAGGAAATCATCATCCACCTGCAGAAACATCCACTACGTCAAAGGACTCCTCTGCTTCTCCCTTCCCCGCTGACAGGGCACAGGTCAGGACAGCACTGCAGGTGATCACACTCACAAGGTATTTCAGAGCAGAAAAATGTGCCTTGTAGAAAGTAACATCAGTGTCCGAACCGACAAAAAGATGTATCAGAATTATTTTATTACAGTTAGGAAATATCAACAGAAGAAGAAACATTTAACAGAAGGCTGTTCATTCTAGCAGAGATATAAAAAGATCCTTCAGCCAAAAGCTGAAAACAACTTTGCAGAAGAAATTCTGTGCCAGTTTTTAACAGCAAGGGAAAATTAGCGTTGTCCTTCATAACCTGTTCCAGGGAATGATTTCCAGTTCTTTGACATCTCTGAGTCAAAAGATATTTACATACAGCCCCCCTCCAAAAAACCCCACCATTATCCCCCAGGCACAACCAAATTCAGGGAACTCCTGTACAGCACAGACAATCAGACCCCACCTGACAGCAGCGCCTAAGGTTTAATAACCTGAGTCCACATCCTTTACAAGTGAAGGGTGGCCAACAACAACTGGCTGTTGCTAGAACAAAGGTTTATTTGATGCTGCCAAGGAGCACAGAGCTGTCCAACAAGAACTAAACCACATCAGACCACAGCAGTGGTTTGCTCAAAAATAGTTTTTGTGTCTTGAAGAGAAAGGCTACTGGACTAGCTAATATAATAATATTTTCTTTTTCTACCCACTGCATCTCCCTAGGAACACAAACGTGTTTAGGAGTAAAAGCATAACACAGCAGGTCCAGCCTCATCCTGGGTCTGCTAAAGTAAGTGTCACTGTGGGCAGACACAAACCCCAGCACCAACCACACACCATCACTGGACTACTTTGTCTTTAAATAACACCATTACCATAAAAACCTCTTCTCAAGTTTTAAACTCCACACTGGAGTGGACTAGTCCTCGGAAGGCAGTAGAGAATTCAGAAAGTGGATTGTTTGGGTTCTTTTAGAAAGAACTCAAGTCTAAAGGATTTTCACACAGGATGTTTTACTTACCTTACACCATCGGACTAAAATACCTCCAGGCTTTTCCACAAATTCCTCCAGCTGTACAGGTGGGCGGGATGCCACAGTTCCATGTCTGAATATTTGATTTTTCAATATAGTAAGGAGGCAGTCATCCAACTGGGCAGATAAACAAGGCACATCAACCAAGGAGGGCACTTCTGGTAAGCTGGGAAAGGAAAGTTTGCTTTAATGAGAGGGGCCAGCTTCTACAAATTCATATTTCATCCACAGACTTGTATCTGTGCAGATTTGCAAAGAGAGAACAGCTGCAGAAATTGGCACGTGCAGTCCAAACTTAAAAGACTCAGAAAACATTGTGTTTCAGCCCTAACCAGACTGTCTGTTTGTCAGCAAATACTCTGAAACACAGGCTGTTCTACAGGGAGTGGCTTCATCCTTCACAAATAAACAGCCTATATTTCCACAGAACATATGGAGGGTGAAAACCCCCTCCATTCTGTGAGTGCCAGCCCCAATGAAAGTCTGTGAAACAAACAGGACAGCAGCTCCTCAAATTAATCTTTTGAGGCAACAGAGCAGAAAGCTTTTGTTTCACAGGAGAAAAGATCCCCTACAAAGGGGGCAGATGTGCCACTGCCTCAGATCACCTCAGAATGTTGGTGTCTTACCTATCTAGCTGAATATGTAAAGCTTTTTTTGTAAAGTTGCAAAGTTTCTCATTCTGTTGTCCCACATCTCCATCGACTGCACTCTCTCCTGCAACCAAACAGTAAAAATATTCCTAATGAGACAACGTCCACAGAAGGCATTCTTTGCTTCAAAGAATAACCAGTTCTGACACGAACAACCAATTACATGTGAAGCACTCTCAGCACTTTTGCTAGTCTTAGCTAGAAAATACAATTACAGGTAACAATATAAAGCCTATCTAGGAATTTTTGAAGCTCTCAAACCTGTAGACACACCCATAACAGATGTAATAATTTGCCCCAGGTCTCAGACAGGAGAAGAACTGGGATCAGATGCCAAAATCAGGATTATTAATCCCTTTCTCCACCTGCTTTAAATGAAGAAAAAAGCAAAGCACCTTCACTGATCAGAAAATAAAAAAGCAGGCACTTAAAAGCAAGAGATAATTTCAATCATTGTTCTGTTTGCTACAATCAAAGTGGTACTATTGTCACAATGAAGGAAATAATCCATGCATTGAAGTGTGGGGATAAACACAAATATTTTCCTAACTTTCCATATAAAGTAGCATTCCACACTTCATCTTACAGAGACATATGCTCCAGTCTCCTGTCTGCTGACTTTAGGGTAATTTACAACTTCAGCAAGCTCAGTCCTTTTCCAAGGGGAGGGTTACACACGTTACAAAGTAAGGAAAGCACACGTCACAATTGGCAGCAGGAGATTTAATAACCACAGAGGTTTAACTCCTTTCTGACTCAGCTGCAGCGTGTGCTCGTCCTGCCCGCAGCACTCGGTGATGCTCCTGCTCAGAGCACCCAGGGAACTGCAGCTTCTCATGAGACCCCATTGAATTTCACAAAACAAAACTTTTGCCACCACCCTGATTCAGTAACCTGAGACTTAAAATAAAAACAAGGTGAATACCAGCTGTCCCAGAGTTGTGGTGGTAGAAAAAAGCCCAACAAATTAATCCTTAAACACTGTCACTGCTCCTGTGAGCAGGAGGCACTGAGCTCCCAAGCCAGCACAAAGCTCATGGCTGAGGAGGAATTGGGAACTTTCCCACCCCTGGGACGCAGCTCAATGTGCTTTAGCTCCCAGAACTGAGCTCATGCTGAAAGAAAGTTAAAGTTGAGACATGAGAACAATGCAAGGAAACTGCCAACACACTCATGGCTCAGACATGCTCCCAGTAGGTTCCCCAGCCTAGGGAAAACAGGCAAGAGTGACATTCCTTTCTGCCGAGGTATTCAGCATCAGCAGGGTATAGTCTGGCCCTTACAGTAATATTCCACATGTCCATTTTTGTCTGCCTCATCTTTCCTTTCGAGAAATTTTCCCCATACAGTGGCCATTTTATTCCTCATGTTCCCCACCAACAGCAAACATAATCACACTCAGCAGGACAGTGTGTTTATTTCAGCTGCTATTTCAGCAAGACAGACATAATTTACTTCACCAAAACAGACACTTTGCTATAGTGGTACCCACAATGTATTTTATTTCAAAGTAGCCTGACATACTTTGCTGTCTAGCCTGGAGAGGTAGAGAATGTCTCTGCAGTGAAATCATTCTCAAATAGGTACTTCCTGCCCTTCAGGAGAGGCTACACTGACATATGTACACCCTAGGACTGGAGTGAAACGTTGAAATACAGATCTGTAAGAGATAATAATGAGCAGCACTTCACTACATCCACCCAATTCTTAACATTTAGTTTGAGTTAAGTCCAAAATGAGTCAAACATACTGATAAAAATGGGAATATTCCAGACTTTTGACAGAACCACACTGGAAGGCGGAGCTAAGTCTCAGCACCAGGTCCTGCCTCACCTTCCCGGAGCAGATCCTCGGCCGTGCTGACTCCGTGCTCTATCAGCTTCTGGCACTCATCCAGGGGCTTGATGCTCTCTTGCTCTATGACATCCACTTCCTGCAGCAGGGACATCAGTCGCTCGTCCAGCAGCTTCTTCAGGGTCCCTTTCAAATCGCTAAAATGCTGCTCGAGCACATCTCTGGTCAATGTTGCACTGTCTTTGATCTGAATTCAGGTAACAAGAAAGAAGGATTCAAGATACAGGCAAAGGCTATGCACATCTTTTATTTTTCTGAAGAATCTCATCTGCATTTGCTGGAGAAAAGCTGCGAGTGGAGTCTGCTTAAAAAAATGACCACTCGCAGTTAACAAATTAATGAAGTAATTTTTAGTACATGTACAGTAGGGAAGGAGGCAAAGAAACCAGCCTGGGCAAGGGGAAGAGCATATTCACTATGCAAAATACAACTTGGATTATGGATGCTTCCATCAAGGAATTTTTCTAATCAGAAAAATCCAAATGCTCTGTAGATCTCCTCTCTGCTGCTCCTCAAAAAACCCCCACTGCTGTAATCCTACTCAAAAACCACCCTGCCATCATACACAGGTAATCCTCCTTACAAACAAAAACCTATCAGACTTTTAGAAGACTATCTAGGTGCACTTTTCCAAGCCCTATCACTTCACTGGATTTTTTATATCCTCATAAAACTGCTTTCTTTTCAATTTTGTTCAAACAGCCACCCTTGGTGACAGGACAGGGTGAACAGCAAGTCTGTTTTGATTCCGGAAGAACCCAACCACAGAAGGTTCTACAAGTGCTCATTAAAATGTCTGCAAACTTGCTGAATCTGGCTTTCAGGGAAGAAAATACACTTGAACATCCCTCAGCTAAAGATGCAAAAATCAGAAGTAAACATCTCTCTGTGAACAACTTTTTTAAGTCACTCACACAAGGAAGTCCTGCAACACGCTCACGGCTTTACACGTAATTTCTAGATCTTTAGAAGTACAGACAACCCAACACAGGAAGTTCTCTGGTTAGGTAAAATAAATTTCCTCTTCAACAAATATTCATGAAGCTCTGAGCTGCCACACAGCTCTGTTTCCCTTTTCTTGTAATTTCAATGCTTGAGGATAAAAAAAGGAAGTATTCAGCTTTGTGAAGGGGTGGAGCAAAGGAAGGCAGAACACTCACTTCTCCAAGCTCTTTTACCTCCATTACAGGCAGACAAAAATTCATCAGCTCAGCCCCAAAATTAGATACTGCTCATCATGCAAAAGAGGAAATGCAAGTCTCTGACCACACAGAGCTGTGGGAAGTTTGTGGAAAATCATGTCCCATTGGTCCAAAGAAAAAGGATGCAACGTAAGTGATCCAGTCCTATCACATCAGCCCATCAGTCCTCAAATAATAAAGCTGCCACTATACAAACCCCAGTCTAGCACACTCAGCACTTTGGGAACACAGGGAACTCTTGGATGTGCATGAAAGAGCAAGTGGTCCTGAAGATGGAAAGAGAGAAAACAGAAACACGCACACAGCAAAGAAATTGCCCCCGAGAGGAAAAGGAAAGGTGAGCTAGCCACACACTCACTGCACAAAGGCACACGGGCTGCCTCTCACTGCACTTGGAATTGTCAAGCAACACTTTGAGATGACAAGGTTTGGATGAAAGACAGCCACAAACAATTCATTTTCTTAAGCAGTCTGTGGTTTCAATGCTGACTAATTAAATGTGCAGTGATCACCCACAGGCACTGGGAGCAGGACACTCACCCAGCAGATTTACAGCAGGTTTCTGCTCTAACGGGATCCGCTTCAGAAAAGCTAACAGGTCGCCACAGAAACACTCTCAAAGTTTGGTTTTGTTTGGGTTTTTACTTACCTCTTGCAGAGCTGAATCGAAGACAGCGAGGCATCACTTCCAGTCAGAAAACCCCGTATGCTGCGAGGCTGCCTGAGCAGAGCAGCAGCCCTGCACTGTGGCTCTCCCTGCCCACACCTGCCAATCTCCTCCTGCATCTCCCGCCGGGTGGGTCACAGTCCCACATGAAACTGCGCCGGCAGCAGCGCCCAGCTGCAGACAAACCAGCCAACCCGGAATGCTGGCAGCCCTCCTGCCTGACCCACGAGTACGTGACCCAGGCTCTGCGGGGCATGGGGACAGCGGCCCGCAGCACAGCATCCAAACCGGGCAGCAGCCTGCCAAGGTGGGGACGACACTCCCTATTAAATCAGACCTAGCATCCCGGCTACGCTGGACAACGTAGTTCTTTCAGATATTTATTCTTGCCTGGGGAAAGCCTCCTATGGTCCCAGAAAATGAGGCTCAGCTCAGCAAGAGACTTCAGCTCGCATCCCTCTCCTCCGACGCGTCTCTGCCCCTTCCCACGCCCTCCATCTCCGGCAGCCCCCGAGGCCACCCGCCGGTCCCGGGGCTCTCAGCGCCCCGGTCCGGCGGGGCTCCCCGTCCTCCATCCTCCCCACACCTGAGCCCCAGCCCGGCTCTGCCGGGGACAGGAACCACGGACGA
>WBMY01015366.1:0-17690 GCA_013397315.1 Donacobius atricapilla | reverse complement strand
GGTGGGCAGGGTCGCCGTGGCCGCGGCGGCCGCCTCTCCCCTCCTCCCCGGGAACGACGGCGACGTTCAGGTGGGGACGCGGGCCGGGGGTCGCGCTGTGAGGGCGGAGAGAGGGGTTGCGGCTGGCGGGGAGCGCCCCTTTGGCGTGCGGCCCTGACAGGGCCCGTCCGGTGGAGCCGCGGGGCTGTGAGGGGCCGCCCGCCCCCAGGCCGTGCTCCCGGGCGCTGCTGAGGGTCGGCGCAGCCCCGCGGGCCGGGCTGTCATTAACCGCATTCGAGGGGCTCTGGGGAGAGGCGTTTTCTGCTTCAGAGGGTGTGATTTCAGAGGAGTTCAGTTTCTGGTAAACCCGGAGTTATAAAAGTCTTTAGGAGCCAAAGTCTTTCTTGGAGTTGAAGAAGTAAATGCTCTTTTATGGTTTGAATCATTATACGAGATAAGAATTTTCTTGTGTGTACTTTCTTTAAGTATTCTTGAAGGTACATTGTCTTCCTAAGATATGTCAGATGTTTACGGTAGGGTCAGACCTTTTTAAGTGATGTTGGAATTCCCTCTTAAATGCTCCAGACATGCTCTGGGCAACATCTCAAGGTCGATCATCTGAATTGACCTAGACTTTCAGACTTCCAGTATTGTGAAATCTCTGCCCAACTGTTCTGATGACCTTGCGATCCCTTTGAGTTTTTACCATCTCAAGGTCTCAGAACAGGATTTTTATTTATCTGAGCAGAATCTTTATTCAAGCTTAGATGGCCTTTAAAAACACGCGGATATAGTTGATGCGTGCTCAGTCTGAGCACATTAACGTGCATTTTTGTCTTTTGAAAAAGTTTTATATAAGTCATCTTAAGTTTTTTAAAACTAAGATTAATGTTGTACCTTTTACAGCCATGCAAGAAGCGGCGAGAGGAAGATGCTTCTGTAAAAACAATCAGAAGGTATTTTTCACCATTAGCAAAACCAGTGGATAAACCAGTGGATAAAGCATTGTCATCACCAAAATCCAACAATATCTTGGATTATTTTAAAAAGACATCTGCAACTGAGAATGCTGCATTCCCAGTAGGAGCTGGAGAAGATAAAACTCTTTTGGATGCTGATGACAAAGAGTGTAAATCATCTTTCAAGCCATCTTTAAAGCGGAAGAGAAAAGCGAAGAAAGTTAATTTAAATAATATGCCAAAAGAAATGAAAGAATCTGGGAATGACCTTGAAATAGAAATTAGTAGTGATGACAGCAGAGTAACTACAGGACTGCAACAAGACAGTAATAACTTTCTTGCTTCTTGTACTCTAGTGGACAAAAAATGTGTGGGAGAATTAGCAGAAGATAATGATCAAAGAGAGAACTTCCCAAATGTTGTCCCCTCCAGAAAAAATGCAAAAAACTTTGGTTGTGAAACAAATGGATCAAAAAATAGGATAAGGAAATCACAGAAAAGGAAGCACAAAGTAAATACTGATTTGTCTGAAAGCTCTTCATTGGAAAGCCAGATGAATGAAATGTGTAAAAAGGAAACTGAAGAGAAGACAAATACAGTAACAGAGTGTGATGCTGCTATTGTTGATTCCAGTTTTGAGGTTCCTATGGATGATGAGACATCCCAGGTAAATAGTTGTATAATAACAGTGTCATTTGAGGACTTCTTGAGAAGTCAGGGAGAAAATAATGTTGAAGAAGACACAAAGCCAGCAATGGACACTTCTGGTACAGCAAATGAAATGGACAGAAGTGATAGTATTGCTGACCCAGAAAAGTGTGAGGAATCCCCACAGCTGCCACTCAGAACAGTGACTGTCCTTGCACAAGTTCATTCCATTCCCCCCAAATTACCTCCCTCACATAAGGAGCAGAAAGGCTCTAGGAAAATAGCTTCCATTTTTTTGAAGCAGAAAGGACGTGTAGGGGAAAAAGAAAGCAGCCCAGCCCTCTTGGACAGTGAGCAAACTGAACAGGTGACTCAGAAAAGAAAATCCAATGTTGTTATTGAGGAAGAAGAATTGGAGCTGGCTGTGCTGGAGACACCAGGGTCAGATTCTCTGAGGCCAAAATGTACTCTGGAAGAAAAGCATCAGTTTATGAAAGCTTTTAGACAACCAACAGCAGATGTAACAAAAAGTGGAGTTAAAAAGGCACCTGGAAAACAAAAGCAAGCTGCTGCAAAGTCTTCAAAAGAAAAAGAAGGATCTGAAGATGTCGTTTCTTCAAATAAAGGATTAGAAAGTGGAATACCGGAAGATGATGTGGACAAATACACACATTCTAAACCTAAAAGCAATAGAAGTAAATCCAGAAGATCTAGGAAGGTTCAGAAAAAAAGAAACAGAAGAAAGAAGGCTTCAGAAACTAAGGAAACTGATGTCTTAAACACCAGCAATTACACTGGAGAAGAGGATTCAGGTGCTGGTATTGTTACTGCAGAAAACACCTTAGATGTGATAATTTCATCAAGTCCAGAAGTGAGTGAGTTAAGGAGGAGTTTAAGGCAGCAGAAAATCAAAACATCAACAAATGTTACACCTAAAAAACCCAGGGCTAGAAGTGCCTGTTCTGCAGATGAATTAAGTGCCTGCCCACTAGAGACTTCTACCCCCAAAGCACGCAGACAATCCTGCAAGAAAAGCAGCATGTACAGAGCTGAGGTGATTACTGTGCCCTCTGATGGAAGCAGCCCAATAAGGTAAACCCTTTAGAGTATATTCTGCCTTTTTGCCCATGAATTGTATGCAAGTATTTTGAAAATTAGACATTATTATAAATGGATTGTATATCCAAGTTGCACGGATGCTGATCATGGTAGGTAAAAATAGAGAGGAACCAAAGCTGACTATAAATGTGTTTGTACTGAAGACATTAAAAAAAACCCCACCAAACAACAATAAAACACCTCAACCACCAGTTGGGGAGTTGCTTTTGTTTACAGCACTGTATTTTTAAAGGCTTTTGGAAACGAGATTGAGATCAACATTTCCCTTTGTTAACCAGTAATAATTTCATAATACTTTTTTCCCTAATTAGAATGAGGTTTACACGTATCAATGCAGCTACAAAATCAAATAAAGCTGAAGCAATGAAAAATGAAGAGTCTCACTCCAAAAGCACAAAGGTAATTTATGTAACAATTGGTGTCAGTGTTTTGTCATTTCCTCTATGGGTAGAATTGTGGTGTATTCAGTATTGTGTAATACAGTATGACAGTTCCCAGCTGCCCTATGGAAAGGGAATATACTCTGATTTATGATGAAATTTGAGATAGTTTCTTGTACCTTAGATCTTAAAACATGTGTTATTAGTAAAAATCCACTTCATAACAGAAGAATCCCATAAAATAGCACCTCCTGTGCTGCAGGTTCTCAGGAGGGGATACTGAAACGACGTGACCTCGCAATTAGTGCCCTGGTTTATTTGGCAAGGCCAGAGGTTGGACCTGATGATCTCAGAAGTCTTTTCCAACCCAAATGATCCAGTGATTTGTGATGGTGTTTGGGCACAGCAGAACAGCTGAGGCTTAAGAATGTCACTGCTCATATTTTATTTGTTCCATGAAAAAATTTGGGATCTCCTCCCAGGGCTCTAACTCCCTTTTGAAAACTGTTAATAACATCTTGGTTTGGTTGTCCTTTCAATTATTTAATTTTCTTTTTGATACCAATGAAATTTTGCAACCATTACATACATGAAAGTGAAAAAATATATTTAGATACAAAGTCCTTCGTGAAGAGAGTGCTATTAATTGCTATTTCGCTTTTTTTTGTTCTTTGTTAACAGGTAAACTCCACTTCTAAAAACATATCCAAAGCAAAGCAGCTGATTGAAAAAGCAAAGGCTCTCCAGCAGAACAGATCAAAAGTGAATGAAGACTCTGCAGCTCCTCTGAGGCGCTCGTCTCGACAGCGAGCTCGTGCTGAGAAGAAGAAATTAGAAGAATGTGATGTAAGGCTGTACTTTGGGGAGAATATTTTTGTAGATTTGTGATTGATACAAGCAAAGCAAATGATTCCTACTTGATTCCTATAAGAAATGTTTGTAAGCTAAGGTAGATATCTGCAATGTGTTGTGAATTAAGGAGGAAAAGTTGGGTTTCCTTTCTTACTTGATTTGCCTTTCCTCTAGGAATCAGTAATAATTCTAGATTCAAGCGTGGATAATGTCACTACTACAGAGCAGAGTGTGAAGGAAAAGAAACTTCGGAGCTTAAATGATGTTTTGGGGAAGAAGACTAAAAACTTGAAGGCTGCAAAGAACTCCAATGGTAATTGGGTTTTACTGAATGTGTTTATTTTTTGTTGCAGAAACATTTTATATTATTGACTATTGTAACTTTATGTCATAAAGCTGCCTTTGCAGTATATTAATCTTTTCTTCTGATTTATCTTGTACGATACTCCAATATATACCTTCTCTTTTTATAGGCATTCATAGTGCAGAGGTTATTTACATGTGTTGTTTTGCTTTTTCTTCATTCAGGGCAAACTGTTTGAATAATTGACAGTCATATACCATGCTTTGTTGCTTCTCAATTCTTTCTCCTAATGTTAGAAAATAGCATCTATACTGAGGAAATAATTAGAAATAAAGCTATTATGAACTTTGTTACAATACTCAACTTTCCCTTAAGAAAAGGAGATTCTCTGATGATGTCAAATGGAACATACAGGTAGTGAACACAGAAGCAAGGTTAGAATCTTGTATCAGTGCTAATCTAATAATGTTTTTTTTACCTTTTTAAAGGGCAACTGGGATGTCCACCTTCCTGCCTAGGTAAAAATGCTCAAAACTCTGCAGGTGAACCAGTTGTGATCTTTGATGAAAGCAGGTCAGTTGGCAAGAGTGCAGTCGCTTAAAAATCAAAATACATTTCAAGGTTACTTTAGCATTCTCTCATTTTACATATTTAAATACACTTACTGAAATGTGCCATGAATATTCATGAATTTTATACTGATTAATATTTTAATCTGCTTGCAAAATTTTAGGGGTGTCATGGAGAGTTCATCAACCATTTTAGAACCATATTAGAGGTCTGGAAATGTAGTTGATGATTGATTTAAAAAGAAATCCCAAATTTCATATAAAAATACAAAACCAAAGAGAATTTTTTTAGATTATAATTTTTAACACAGAATTAATTTCAAACTAGCTACATTAAAATTAATTTTAGCAGTTCTGACAGACTGTTTTTAACTCATTTGGAAGAGAAAGTGATTAAATTAAGCCTTGCATAGCTGGAAGTTCTACTAATTCTGTATTTTTTTCTTTCTTTTTCTTTTCTGTTTTCATTAAAGCCAAGATGCATCTGAGAATTCTCAAGATGATGATCCATTCAGAGCGAAGCGTGAATTCCTGATGAGTGGATTGCCAGAGTCACTGAAGAGGCAGATTGCCAAGAAGGCAGCAGCAATGGAAGCATACTCTCTTGCAAGTTCCTGTTTTAAGGCTGTTGTCCATGTACAGCAGAAGGATGACTGTGAGCTTTTGTGAAGTGTTTGGGGTTTGTCTAAATGTGCATAATAATTTCTGAGGAATTTGTGCAGAAAAAGAATCTGAACAGCTTAGGACTGGAATAGGTGAGAGCTTCCTCTTGTTTTGTGTCTCAGTAAGAGAACAAAACTTAGAAGCTTCCAGTGAGATGTTTTTGAGTACAAAATTTACAAGTTATATTGATGCTAAAGTAGTCTGTACATGCATGGGTAAGAATGCAAAATTCTTAATATTTAGTCAAAAAAGTTGATCTATTAAGTTCCCATTTGGAGAGTAAAGATTGTGCTGGAAACCATTTCCTTCTGATAAAGGCAAAAGATTTCACAAAAGAGAGACAACCAGCCCATTTCTTTTCCCTAGAATAGAAGTTAACTCTTGTTTTGGTTTTGCTGGGGGTTCTTTTGTAGGTTCTCCAATGTGGAAATTGCAATCATCATCATGTCCTCTATTAACTGAGCTGAGGGAACTGACTACTGACGTCACCAACATCACAAAAATCACTCTCTCACTTGGTGAATTTTGCACTGTGAATTCAAAACAAACTGGAAATTGTTCTGCACCTGTGGTTAGTACTTTAGAATTCAAATTGGCTTGATATTTGTTTGGAGTTACGTTTTTAATAAATCCTGTCATTTGAATTTGTTTCAGCCTTGTAATTTGTTGGGGTTTCTTTAATTTCCCTCTGTGTGAGTTATCCATTTTGCACCTTACCATTCAACAGTTCTCATCAGTTCTTAACAGTTTCTGTTAATCTCTGAATTTAACGAGATACTACCAGTTTAAATTATGCAAAGCATTCTGTGTAAAGTTTTTGAGTAATTCTGTGTGTGTGTATTCCAGCTTTCAGGCCACCGACCCGCTTTTCCTGATGCATTCAAGAAGGATTTGCTAGATGAGATCATGGCTTCTAATTCTGTTTCCAGTGAGAAAATACTACTCTAGGTTCCTGAAAAAGCAAACAGAACGGTTGGCTTTGGAAAACAGTACACCAGGTTAGGAATTCATGTAGGGAGAAAACCATCCTCACTCTCTCTGGCATTAAAAAACAACTGGGAATTTAAAAAAATGTTACTGAAGGAATACTGTTGTTGGAAATAAATTGATGCTCACATTTTAGGTTATTTTGACCAAATTCTTCAAATATAGCTTAAGCAAATGTACAGTAGTAATGGACATAGCCTGAAATTTTAAATGGATGCTTTTTTTTTTTTTTTTAGAAAGCAGAGATGGCACTGCAAATCTTGATGTAATTGAGAAACATCCTGACCATTGGAAGGAAACGAAGAGGAAAAGGAAAGAAAAAGATGACCGCAAATCAAAAAGAAGAAAACAGCTTGAAGGTACAGAGACTGAAATGAAATCAAGAGTTTCCAGGAACCTTATTCCTCACACATCTGGAGAAAAACAGGCAGACACAGGACAAGCCACACACTTGGAAAAAAACAAGACCCAGAAAGCAGCTGGTGTGACAGAAGACACTGGGTGTTTATCAGATCCAAGTGCACTTTCAGGTAACTGCACTTCCTGTCTCACTTTAATCTTTGCATTGAGGAAGTGTATGTGTGATGTATGTCAGCTTTCCACTGTGATGCAAAAATCATAGCTAGTCCTAATACTCTGCTAGATTTGATCACTTCTATTGCATGAAGAACTCTTCAAAAATGGACAATATTTTTTCTGTAGGTGTGGAAAAGGAAGACATGCTCTGGACAGAAAAATATCAGCCTCAAGATTCCAGTGAACTTGTAGGGAACAAGAAAGGAATTGAAAGGCTACACAGGTCAGAAGTTGGAACATGGATCCATTCCTAAAATAACTCAAAACCTCATGTTGAAAATGCTCAAGTACTGAGAGAGCAGTACTTGTGTGTACTTCCCTACAAGCAGCATGATCCTGACCTTTCTGTCCTGAATTCCTCTCAAAAGCAGAAAGGACAGAAAGGTCAGGATGTCCACCTAACACATCGTGCTTTCAGTTGAATTTTCTGTGTGGGCTTAAGTTACTGGTGTGGCTCTTACACAGAATTTAAAGATCCATCTGGCAAAACAACACTGAATTATAAGTGAATAAGTAGTTCACCAAATGACTTGTTTTTATATCAGTCAGTTCACAGAATGGAGAATGATAAAGGAAACCTTTTCTACAAAAGAATCAAATCCTGAACATTTTTTTGCTTTTATCTAAAAGGACTTGATAGGTTTCTATGGGATAACCAGTGGCTGATGTCCCCTAGTTTTATGTTCTGTTCCATCTTAATTTAATTCACCAGCAATTTTTATTCTTGTTTTATTCCTTCCTTTTATAGCTGGTTAAAGGAATGGAAAAAGAGAGCTGATTTGGAAGAGAAACGAAATCAGAAAAGGGAAAAGGAGGACCAAGAGCAAGAAGGTACTGATAGAATTAATATAGCTTCTCTTTGGTTAAATGTTGGCAAAAAATACCAGTAATCCTTTCTTTTCTTTTTAATAATTCTACAGATTCTTTAAGCAGCCTTGACTTTAAAGATAGTAAATCTGATACTGAGGAAGAGACAACCCTTTGCAATACAGTTCTGATAACTGGCCCACCAGGAGTGGGGAAAACTGCTGCAGTGTATGCTTGTGCTCAGGAGCTTGGGTTTAAGGTTTGTGGAGTTCTTTCTTTCCTCAGTGCATTTTTCTTATTTATAACTAATGATATCAAAGCATTTGTAATACAAGATTTTCTTTTTCTTTTTTTTTTTTTTTTTTTTTGTAAATTAAATACCATTGCAGATATTTGAAGTCAATGCCTCTTGCCAGCGTAGTGGGAGACAGATTCTGTCCCAGCTGAAAGAAGCTACTCAGTCTCATCAAGTGGATAAAAAAGGTGTGAATGCACACAAGCCTTGCTTTTTTAACAGTTGTGGCACTTCCAAGTCACCAAGTAAGTGTTGTAGTTCTTATCTGGGGTTCTTTGTTTGGTCTGAATTATAGGGTAGGTTTTATGGAGGGGGGGAGGTTGTTAAAGACTGAATTCCCCAAACAAATTTTAGATATCAGTTGTTTTTTAAAAGAGCAGATTTAGCTTACCTGGCCATAATAGTAAGAACTGGTCTGTTGGTTAACACAACTACAGACCAAATTAAATAATGACTTTATTAAAATACTGCCTCTTGATTACATTATTTCTGCAGTGGTGGAGCAAGTCCTGTGGCACTTGAATAGAAAGTTGAACAGAAAGCTTTTCCTATAACAAGAGAAAAGGAAAACAAGCAAAAATCAGCACAGTAAACCTGTCGTTTACCCTAGATAAAAAATGGGGTTTACTTTAAATTTGTCTAAGAAATATCAGTTTGACATTATATCTCCAAATGAAGTTTAATATAAAACATACCTTGCAGAAAAAATGTATTCTCCAAAGAAAGTTATTTCTCCAAGAAAACCTCCACTGTCACCAAAAGGAGTAAAACGAAGCTTGCCCTCTAAAACACTTGCAAACTACTTCAAAATTTCTGCCAAATGTAAAGGTATCGATGGAGACGCAATATCTGAAGACAAAAATGGAGGTAGGTATTCCTTTTTAATAATCAGTTACCTTTGGAGATGGAAATGCTACACCATGTATGTGGAGCCGTGTGGCAAAAGAACAGATTCTCTTAAGCATTTCATACATGGGGGATTTTTAAAGCCAGTACCTGGAAAACATCAAATGGTTTCACTCCTCCTTCCTGCTCAATTATTCATCCATCTACAGGAAATACTCAGAATTCAGTAGAAGTAAAGAAAGATGCTCAGATTAAGTCAATAAACAAGGAAGAAGGAGGAGAACACAACAGGAAAAGTGCAACATCTCTCATTCTTTTTGAAGAGGTAAAATTCACATGGAATGTATTGTGACTGTGCTTACAGCTTGTAACTGCTGCTTGAGCCGTTGATACTATGTTTGTTTTCTGTAGGTGGATATAATATTTGATGAAGATGCAGGATTTCTAAGTGCAATAAAGACATTCATGGCAACTGCAAAGAGACCTGTAATTCTTACCACCAATGGTGAGTAGTGTTTGTGACAGTAATTAGGCTTTACAGACAGAAGTGCCACTTTTAATTAGAGGCTGTAAAAGGTGATGGTTGAATACTGCTCCTAAATGCAAAATTAAATGAGTGGAGACTGTAAAGCAAGTATTTGAGTGTTTGAATAAAGGTACTGGCTGCTCTAATGGATAAAGAAAATAACTAGGTTTGAACATAATGTCATGACAGTTCACTGATCTCTCTTTATAGATCCAACATTCAGCTTAATGTTTGATGGCTATTTTGAAGAAATCAACTTTAAAACCCCTTCCTTGGTAAGTCTGTGTCTGGAAATGCAGGTACATCCTAAGCAAGTAATTATCAGCTGATTTCAGTTTGAAATTTAAATGTTGGGGTAGGTTTATATATTTCTGATATTTGTTTGATAAGAGACAGATATGTCTTTGGGCTTTATGTAAGGATGCGTAGGACATATTTATCTTTACTTGTAGAAGCTGTTTTACTAGCATGGAAGATTTATTTTCCAAACAATTTAGTGGTACTGAGAATTACAATGAGAACATCATGTAATCACCTCATTTAGTTTTTAGAATGCAGTTAGATAAATATCTGAGAGCTCTGATCTGAAGGTTGGTTATGCCAGTACTGGTTCATTCATTAAAAAGTACAGGAGTTATTTTAGAAATATTATGGGTATTCCTTTAATGTAACACTGGTGTTCTGTGTAGCAAATAGTTTTATTTGCAGCTATGTATTAGATGAAGAACCTAAATAGATGAGAATTGGAAAGACTTAATTATTGAGAAGGGGAAATTTCTAATGTGAAGCTGAAAACCTGTTGGACTTCCAGGCAACTGCAGATTTAAAAGAAATAATGCAAGAAAAACCTTTAAAATTAACATAGTTTAGTAAAAGCTGATCACTGGTGATGAGAAGCAAGATGTAGGTAGCCTCAGGACCATGAGCAGAATATGTTTGTGTGTTTGTTTTTATTCAACTGAATTTCTAAATTGAACTTAATTCTCTGACAGGCTACATAGATTGGGTAGTTTGCTTTTCCTTACAGGTTTTAATCTAACTGTAAGCTAATCTAATAAACTAATCTTCTGTATTAAAAGGCAAAATGTGTTGCAAGCATAAATGGAATAATTTGTTCTTGTGTGACTTCCTGCAGTGTGATTGGCAGGAGGTGTTTCAGTGGTCTGTGTGTAACTCTTGTTTAGATAAACTCCGTGAGCTACC
Organism: Donacobius atricapilla; assembly: GCA_013397315.1. NCBI lineage: Eukaryota > Metazoa > Chordata > Aves > Passeriformes > Mimidae > Donacobius > Donacobius atricapilla. The sequence continues at coordinate 6,977 of WBMY01015366.1, read as the reverse complement.
TCCAAGCTCTGTGCCTGGCCGAGAACGTACGGACAGAGGTGAAAGACTTGGCTGCTCTCCTGACCACAAATAACTGTGATATCAGACAAAGTGTTCTGTACTTACAGTTCTGGGTTAGAAGCGGAGGTGGGTGCTTGAAAGAGAAGCGTTTGGCATCTCATGGTATGTTGATTTAATTTCATCTTTAAAAAGTATCCATCTAGATGTGAATTTGACTAAATCGAGGCATTCTTAGACGTATGAATAAATGGTAACTTCTTGTAAGACTCCTAAATACTTGGGGAGGGGCTTCTGCTATTTTCAGCTACTTCAATGCCTTGTATTGATGCATAAGGAACTACATTTTGAGGGATTTATTGCCTGTCATTGTGTACTTACCACCTCCCTTTCATGTTCTGAATAGCAAAATTGGGCAAAGAAGGGAACCAGTAGTAATTTTTCTCAGAGTTTGCAGTTCTTTATCCATGTAACTGGGTTGTAGGCAACTCATCTTAAAGAAGCAGAGCTGAAAAAGGGGTAAAATTGGGACAGCTGGCAAGCAGGCAGGGAAAGGAACTTGATCCCAAAGGATTCAGAAAGAGTTTAGGGGTGTGAAGGAGTGACAGGGAGAGACAAGTGAGGCACAGCCTCCTTCCAAGGTTACTTGGGAAGCAGGAGAGCAGGTTGGTAGCACTGACAGCAGCGATGTGGGCATGGGATGTCTCATTTCAGCTGCTCTGTTCCTCCAGCACCACAGCAAGAGGTGACAGTGACAGCATCCTTTGTGACAGGAATTGAGGCAAAGAGATGGAAAATCAATTTCATGATGCAGTTGTTTCCTTTCAAGTAAAACTTGTTATCTCTGTGCAGGAGAAGAGACAAGGAAGGCAGATAATGTCATCCATCCTGTAAAGTCTAATGATTCCAAGGTGGATTTTTCTCAAGCTGATGATGCACATCTTCAGGAGTATCCTAAATGTGATACAGGCTGTGTAGACACATTGCTTGGCCTTAAGAACATCCTATTGCCTTCAGAAGATTTGTTTACATTTCTTAAGGTATTTTTATAGTTGACTTGGTAATATTTTGAATGATTGCCAGACAATTGAGTGTAACCATCACCAGGAGTAACATCATCTTAGAAGCAAATCTCTGAGAAGGTTTGTTGTAGAAATTAAAGAATTCCGTGGTTGTTAAGTACAATCTGAACTGGGGTGGTCTCCTGCAAGCAAAACAGCCCCTCACCTCATAAGCATAAAGCCAGGAGTGTGAGATTTTCTGTAATAACATTTTTATTTTTAAAAAAATGTATTTCAATATATTGACAGAGCTTTGATGATTATTATTTTACAGCACAAAATCACAACCATGGAGGAATGGAATAAACTGATGCAGCTTCTCACAGTATTCCAGATGAAGCATGTGGATTTTGTATATAATAATCTTGAACTTATTCTTCCCTTACCAGTACAAGTTCTGTCAAACCAGTCTGAAGCCTCAAAGTCTATACTTGAAAGGACTACCATAGTTTCTTCAAAAGACAAATCTACTAAGAGTTCTTGCTCTGGGAAGAGTAGCCCTGGAAAAAGGTCTAAAAAGACAAAGGCTCAGAAAAGGCTTGAGATATTGGATGATAGTGACTTATTTGATTCTGAGCTGAACTATTCAGCTGAATTCATAACTTTGCCATCAGACAGTCCCAAATCATGTGCTGAAATTAATAAAAAGGAATCAAAATTGTTGGTGCATAAAGAACAGAAAGAAGTCAAAACTAAAACCTCAGCAAATGAAAAAAGGTCTGCAGTTGTTTTTCAGTGTCTGAATTCACTGGCTGACTTTGTGGAAAACATGTCCTTCCTGGATTGCTGTGTAAACACCAACATCAGGGAACCACTGGAGTTTTCTGGAAGTGAGGAATTTCATTGGACAAATGCCAAAATCAGAAATGGTCTTTGTGATGAGTTCAGTATAGAAAACACTGATTGGTGGAGTTCCCAGAGCTGTAGTGAAATAAAGGCAGCTATTGAAGCACTCAGCTTCACCAGAAGTTCTGTAAATATTTCACAAAACTTGGAATCCTTTTTGAGTACCAGTGAAACACCTGAAAGTGATCAGCTGAAGGGACTTGCTCTGCCTGTCTCAGACTCAGGGAGCTGCATATCCTTCAGTCAGGCAGCTAATTCAAGGTAAGACTTTGTTAATATTTCTGGAGTATAATGCAGTTATTTGTCAAGAAGAACCTTTCTCAGGCTGTAGGACTGTTTCAGATTTGGTGTATACACATTCATACCACTATGCCAGTTGTCAGTGTGCCTCAAAACACTGCAATCTATTGTTCACTGTGTCTTTAGAACCTCAAATTCACTTCTTGTCAATCTGCAAAAAAGTGTCTTTTCTTGAACAGCCTGACTCTCATGTTGTTAGGGAATGGTGGCTTTAGTCTAGTTACTTCAAAAATGGACAAACACCACCACCAACCCCAAAAGAACAACAGAACCCTAAAGGAATGGCTTTCTCAAGACAGATGGGGTTCTGCAGATACCAAACATGCAAATTTGTCACCCAGTGCCCGCTCATACTGAACCCATGTTAAGTGTGTTGGTAGGAATTGCTGGATGAGACCCTAACAAAATACAAAGTAAATCCTTTGTAGTAACTTATGCTAACCAAGAATAAACTTTAATACATTGTAAAAAACCAAAGAACACTATCAAGCATGGGCACAAAACATTATTTTTGACATAAACAAGTTATCATAGGTAAAACTGGCAAAATGGGCGCTTAAAGTCCATTCAGGGGTCTGAACAGGAACATGGCTCAGAGCCTTTCTTCTGTAAGTCAGTGCCCAGAGGAGCAATGTCAGAATGGATCTGACCATGCACACTGTGACCAGCTTTATTTAATGGGTTATACACTGGACCTGACCCTGATATTCTGACAAATACCAATTGCATCATGCTTTTTAGTTTTGAAGAGCACAGATGCTCTTGGTTGTGGCTGTACTGAGCCTCACATCCATATCTAGACTGGAGAGCTCCCCAGATCAGACTCCTGATTAAGACAAGAGCATTGGCCAAACAAACTGTTGGCCCTCGTGCCTCTGTCCAAGGGCAGCTTTGTAATGCTTTGTAAGCAGCACACAATTAAACACCTGAGCCACTGGGATGCAGTTCTGCACATCAATTTAATGGAGTTTTAAACCAGTGCTTTAATCCTAAATAAATAAAATCATCACTGCACATTCTTGAGTAAGAAACAATAAAGCTTCATCCTCTGTTTTAGCACTCACAAAAAAGCACAGAAGAGGCTGGCTGTCATCAAAACCGTATTTTCCAGAAGTCCTTTAAACCTGGGCAATAAACAAGCCAGTACCCTGGAATACCTCCCCACTCTCCGCAGTATCTGTAGGTCTGAGAAGCTTAAAGAGCAAGGGAAGACTAAAAGAAGGTAAGTTTGTGTTTTCCTAAATCTTGCTACATTTCATTATAGGAGGTAGTTAAGGATTTTAATAAAATATTTTTTCAAATAATTCTAAGCAAGGAAGGTGGACATTTGTCTCTCAAAATAATAGAAGTGTTGCCTTGTATTTGGAAAAAACTTTGTTCCCTTAACAATCTTTTTTACTTTTTTTTAATAGGTTCTTGCATTATCTTGAAGGGATTCATCTTGAAATACCCAGACAAATGATAAATGGTCTGTCTTTGGACTTCCCTTAAAATTACCAACACCAGAAATACTTTGTGCCTAATGGTGGTATTCTCACGACAGTTTGTTTGGTTTTTTAATTACCACATTATTGTATATTCAGAGCCATTTGTATATTAAATTTTTATAAGTATTTAAAATAATGTATATATATATGTATAGTCATTATACTGCTCTCCACAGCTGAAATGTGGGTTTGTTAGGTGCTTCTCCAGTAAGGGCATTCATGATATTAAAAGCACAAACTATTCAATGGGGACTTCTTGCCCTTTCTAATTTGTGGATCATATAGCAAGAAGTCCTTTTGTCACAACCGAGCATCACAACTTCCACAGCAAAGTTGCTGTTTTCTGAGGAGACTGTTTTGTTCAAGTAAGTTTGTTTCTGAATTTGCAGGTAAAGTGATAAATAACTCGAGGTGCAAGAGGGCACAGAGAGGATGCAACAGGTCCTCCAAAGTGTAAATGACTAAAACCAGCCCTTCACTTTGACCACAGGGAACAGAGTCCTTACAAAGCACTAGGCCTCAATGTACATATATGTGTATACATTCCTTTCATTGTTTACAGCTGTCAGATCTGCATGTTAATCTCCTAAAAAGGTAGAGAAATTATTACTGTAGCTCAATATGGTCTCAAGAGATTTAGGCAAGGTTTTGTAAATAACAATTATCCCAGTGCTACTTTGGGTTCAGGAATATTTAACTACTTCTCATCTTGTATATTGTGTTCTATTCTTAAGCTTCTCTTTTTGTATTTGACAAGACTTCAGCCTAATTATTTGTGATTGAATCCATTTTTATACGACAATAAATTTGTGAGACTTTGCTACAATCTTAATGTTTCTGTTGTATGAAAGGTAAAACTCCTGAAACATATTTTTAAAGGATTTTAAAACTGGAATTAGTTCAACTATGTACTTTTCTGCCTTTTCTTTGCAGTTGGACTGTTCCTGTTCCTCAAACTGAGTCAGACTGCTGCCATGCAGTGGTTCTCCACTTACCTCAGTGTCTCTGTAAAAATGAGGAAGGCCATTTGCTAGTTCTGGTGTCATCTTACATGTTTCATGTCTTAAAGATGTACAGGAGTTAGAAATATTTATGGAAACAGTAAATTATTTTAAGCTTCTGCATTGTAGACTGTCTTTATAGTTTACTCTTTGCATAGTCCAGAATTATCAAAAAATTATAGTGGTGGCTGTTAAAATCTTCATGGCTTGATTTTTTTGTATCAACAATCTATGCTTCTCCTGCCTGATTGCTAAAAATAAATAAATACACATTTTAAAGTTTTTTTAAATAATAAAGCAAAAGTGTTCACTGCTTTCTGAAGGCACTATCAATCTAACTAGATTAGAGTGAGGACGTACATAAATTAGAAACGAGTCCTATAAAGTAGTAGTAGTATCTTAGGAAATTCAGGGGTAATTTGAAAGACCCAAATTAGAAAGCAGTGAGACAATTTACCTTCTTTTGAAGTCAGCTCTCTGGTTTTAATTACTGCCTTAAGAAGCTGTTCACAGAATCTGCTGTGGTATCCATCAGGTAAGGTAGATTTCAGGTATTTCCCTTCTTGATCATATTTACCACATGAAATCACCTCAAGCTACTCTGAATGAAGATAATCTGCATGTGATGATTTGAGTTCTGATAAATCAGCAAAAATTAGATTTTTATGCATCAGGTATGAGCATCTTTTGTATGCTAGAATAAAGCAAGTTTCCAGGCGGGATGGCCTTGAGGAAAAGGGGCCCAGGGCTGGTTTTGATTAACTCTGCTTAGAAGGAAATGCTTCACAAGCTCCATTCCAGTACTGTGAAATTTGACTGCTTTTGATACAAAATACTTTCCTGCAATGATTTGGGCCCTGGTTGATCGTTTATGTACTGCCCTTTGAACTAACTTCTGTGTCTTGAAATCAGAAGTAAAAACAACCCTGGAGTTCCACAATGACTCTCTCCCATTTAAGCTGCCATTATTGGGTGTACAGCAATTTAAGAACAAAACCAACAATCTTGTTCTTCCTGGGGAAATCTCAACCAAGTTTCAAGCTTTTCTTTCTTTTTACTGTCATTCCAATATTGCTTTCCAGAATGTAAATGAGGGTGACATTATTCTACCATCCCATAAACAATACAGAAAAAGCAGTTATGGTTGCAAGAACAAGCCAAAGGCTTAGACTGCAGAATAAAGGTGGGAGGAGGCAAGGATCCCTTCAAGAGCAAAACTATCTCAAGTCTCTGTAAAAGATGCATATAAATAACCACTCCCCAAATGTCATACAAAATGGTCCTTTTATTCCACAGGAGTTGTAAGGGCACTACAAAAATTAAGCTAGCAAAAAGCTTTGGTGTATGGCTTGCAAGATTACTTGGGGAAAATTAAATCCATGTTTACATTCCAGTATGCAACAGTTCCTAGAGGGTGAGTGCTGAAAAGAGATTCTGTGTAGGTCGTTGAAGAACTTTTCAGATATTCTGCTGCTGTGTATTTCATAACTTCACAACATTTACAAATAAATAAAAGGTATAATACTATTTAGTACCTAGAAGATGGAAAAAAGGTTTCAGTATTTGGAACTGCTAATACATGTCTACTGTGGTATCTAGTCACCTACAAAATCAGTGATTTTAAAAGACTGTAGATGAACTTTACTAAAGAAGCACTGTGTATTATACTGCATTATAGCAATGCAAATTAGCAGTGCAAATTAAATTTAACCCGAAACTAGAAAAAAATATTTGAATAGCTCTTAATTTTTTTTAATTAATTAACCTTCTTGAAAATCCTTGTCTCAAACAGTTCTCTTTGTCTTTTCTCTTGTCTTAGATAAACAGAATATTAAGTCACAGACTTTTCGGCATTTGCTTTCTCATGGGAGAGGAACATCTTCGGTAGGATTGAAATGCTTTCTTGTCCCTGTGCTGAGCGATGTGGGCAGGGTTTTTCTGGCACTGCCTCGTGTCACCGAGCTCGCTTGGAGCCCGTGCTGGGCACTCGCCCCGGGGCAGAGCTGCGCTGGCAGAGCGGGGCTCGGCTGCCCCGGCGGTGCCGCCGCTTTGCTCTGGGTCTGGGGCGCGGCTGCCGTTCTGTAACGCAGCAACCTTTGCAGACTGACTTTTTTAAAGGGGTGGGGGAGAGGTGCGCATCCGAGCCCTCCTGGTGACACCGGCCGGGAGGAATGAACTCGGTAATGAGCTGGAGCTGCCGGGGAGCGGCCGGGCCGGGCCGCCGAGCGCCCCCGACCGCCCTGGGAGGAGGCACCGGGGCCGGGAGGGGACGGGGCGGCCCGGGC
>WBMY01015360.1:0-18213 GCA_013397315.1 Donacobius atricapilla | reverse complement strand
TATGCTAAACCAATACAAAGTCCTTCTGTGCAAATGCAAATATATTAAAAAATAATAAAAAACAACTCCTAACCAATGCTTCTTATTTAGGACTAAGTGTGTGTTTCAAAAAGACTGATCTCGTTTCTTATATTTTCTACAATGAACAAAATACTGGGGCATTGTACTTACTGATAATTTTCCTTTCTTTTTTTTACCACTAGGGACCGTAATTTCTTCAAAGAAAGAGGAACTCATAGGAATACTGGATCACTTTAATATACAGGTAGTTGTTGTAATGTTTAAATTCAGTGCAATTTAAGAAGACGTTGGCATATGATATTTTAATTTTTCAATTAAAAAGAAATGTACTATTCCTTAAAGGAGAGAGTTTCACCTCTTCCATGTTATTTAAAGATCAAATTCATCAGAAAAGGAAAGTTGAAATATATACCTCATGCAATGCAGAATAGGATTCTGTCCCAGATAGATAAGTATTTGCTGTCATCTGTGACCTGTGAGTCATGTATCCTGTTGGTAAAAGTCCTGACATATTTTCTTTTATATTTGGTGTGTTTTTTTCTGCTGATTATTTCAGTTATTGCTGTTTCAGAAATTTGAGTGTGATTTTACTGCCTAAGGGGTTAATAAAAGATCAGGTACTGCATATGAAGCTTAAAAAATTCAACGTACTTAGAATTTCAAATAATAGAAATGTCAGTTAGTGTGTATTGATTTTATTTTGTGGCAACATCTGTAAGAATATGAGTCAATTAATTGAATTTATTGCAGTGCTTTGATACAAGAATTTTCAATTCTAGATTTTGTTAAATAAATGGAACTTACAGGTACTTTTTTTATAGAAATCACGTATGCTCTTGGAAGCCGTTTGGTAGTTGTCCTTGCTGTGGTTCTATTTTGTACTTGATATAGTTGGATTTTTAAATTTTCTGTTTGTTACTGGATTTGTTTGTTACATTTTGATTTTTTTAAAGACTTGAGGGGGGATTAGAAAGCTTGATTTCTGAACCTTAGCTTATTACTCTAAGTTGCAAGACTGGAACAGGGTGCTCACTTTCATGGATTTGCAGTTACATGATAACTTTTAATTAAAATAAAATGGAAATTATTTATTTTTGCAGGTAGATAATCCTGTGTCTATTTTAACCCAAGAGATGAGCAAACAGTTTTTACAGACTAAAAATGAAGGTGACAAGTACAAGGTAAGAAAAACAATTTAAAATAGTCATAAAACATTGAAATCCTGATAGCAAATTTTTAAAGCATTTGGAAAAAAATGAAATTCATTAATTTTAATAACTTGTTTTGGGCTAACTCAGCTAAGTAGCTAAATACCACACAACTACTCCTTCACTTCCCTTCTGTGCTGCCTCCAAGCTTGGGATGGGGGAATGGGAAATGAAGAGTAAAAGTAAAAAAAAAATAGAGGTATGAGATACAAAATGTATAATAACTGAAGGGAAAGCTAGAAGGAGAGACAAAGAAAGTGAAACAAAATAAGAGATGCAAAGGCAATCACTCATCACCTCCTCTTGTAGACCGAGGCCCAACCAGTGCCCAGGCAAAAGATGGCTATTCCCCCTAAGCCCTCTCTTACCTCTTTTTATTGCTGAGCAGCACTGTGCTGGTTTGGTCTCAGCTAGAGTTAATTTTCTTCATGGCAGCTTGTATAGGGCTACGTTGTGGATTTGTGCTGAAAACAGTATTGATAATGTGGAGATGTTTTCATTAATGCTGTTTTTGTAAATGCTGAGCAGGGCTTACACAGAGTCAAGGCTTTTTCTTCTTCTTTTTCCACCCCATCAGCAAGGAGGCTTGGGGTGCACAAGGAGCTGGGAGGGGTCACATCCTGGACAGATGACCCCAGCTGACAAAAGGGATATATATCCCAGACCATATGGCATCATGCTCAGCATACAGAGCTGGGGGAAGAGGAAGGAATTGGGGGATGTTTTGAATGATGCATTTGTCCTCCCAAGTCACTTTTAGGCATGATGGAGCCCTGCTTTCCAGGGAATGGCTGAACATCTGCCTGCCCCAGGAAGTGATAAATGAATTCCTTGTTTTGCTTGGCTTCCGTGTGCAGCTTTTGCTTTATTAAACTATTCTTATCTCAACCTATGTGCTTTCTTGCTTTTACTTTTCTGATTCTCTTCCCTTACACACCCCAGGGGACAGTCAGTGAGTGGCTGGGGCTAAACCATCACAACAACATTTTCTGAGGTGGAACATCTCTTTGGCTGCTTGGGATCATCTGCCTTGTCGTATCCCTCCCAGTGTCTTGCACACCGTGCCAATCTATTCACTGGGAGGGCAGAGTGAGAAACAGGAGGCCTCAGTGCAATAGTTAAAATACGAGTGTGTAGTCAGTAGTGTTTTGATCACACATCTAAAATACAACAAGCGTAACAATTGCTGTGAAGAAACTTAACTCCATCCTAACCAGAGCCAGTGCACTGTCTGATTGCACCAATCATCCACTTGCACAAACAATATTTTTGAGGGTTCTTCTCTCTGAAGAGATGGATAAATTTAAATTTTAGGGCACTGCTGAGATAGTTCATAATTCAGAAATACCCCTGTTGGAAATGAGTGTTTTAAGTTGCCCAAAGAACCACTGGCGCAAGTATCAGCAAAAGCAGGTTTAATATTAAAGTGAAAGTGTGGCTGAGTTCGTTGGCAAGGTTCACTCTCCTACGTACATAGATGCACAAGAGGAAAATTGGACTAAAACCTGAAATCAATCAATCTAAAACCAAAATCAGCCTAAAATGATTTACATGGAGGTTGGAATGGGAAAAAAGTAAGGATAAAAATGAGTAAGTAGCTAAATACTGTTACGTCACAAGGTTCAGAATGGACTCCATTGCCAAACTTAGCTCTGGTCTTGACCACAGTTTAGGCATAAAGATTTTGACAGTGCTTTGACTTAAAAGTACTTCATTAGTAGCCTAATTTAAACAATTTCACAGAAGATTCTTACAGAGTTTGCAACTGCGCAGTGGTAACTCACTTGTATGCCATTTTTTACTAATCTAAGTACTTAGAATCTTAATAAACATTCATATGCACACTTAGATGTAAACAGACCTAAAGAGTATATACAAGTTATATATGCCTGTGAAAAATTCCTCTGGAGCTCAGAGAAGTACTCACATCAAACGCCTTTGGATCTTCTCAGAGGGTAAAGGGTTGATCCCTGAGGAATGGGGGTATCAGCCCAGGCTCTGTCAGCTACTGGCTGCAGTCCTCCAAGTAAACTTAAGAATTCTCAGACTCACAGTGGTGTCTCATTCAGAGGGAGATGCTGTCACAGCCGCTGTGCTCCAGGAGAGCTCAGTGGGTCTCACTTGGGACCATTGTTTATAGGGTCACGAGAGAGTGGGCTTCAGTCATAGTAATTTCTTTTCCTGACCACAATTCGGGTCAGTAACTTTCTTTGAAAATTCAGTAACAAAAATGTTGCTCCATTTGGGCTGTTAGTCAGGCAAGAAGGACAAGTTTCAAAGGCTCTTCATTAGGAAGAGGAGCTTGTCAGACAGTGTAAGTTCCTGTGTGGGCTTGACATTTCTGAGCCTAAGAGAGTTTTAGCTTGCTAACCATTGCTAGCTCCTTTCCCAAGGGAAAGCTGTCAACAGTTTCTCTTTTCAAAACATCTCTCTCCATTTCTCAAAACAGGTTAAGTAAACAGTGTTCTCTTTCCCATAACAACTGTCCCCAGGTGTTGTTTCCTTACTTAACCAATGGAGAGCAGTGTCAGTCCCACGGACCAATAATAGACCTTCTTAGTGCAACATGTTCTAAAAGAAACTGTTGGAATTGTAAATAAAGCCTTCTTTCTCTTCTGACAACTCTATAGCGTCAGTCTATTTTGTGTCCTACCGTGACATTCCTAGGAGTAGAGAGTGTTTCTGATGAACTCAAGAGGAGCTGAGCCCAGCTTCTGTTTATCAAGGCTGGGGCCTAACAAACATTTCAAATATCACATTGTGGCCCAAGGAGGGGGTGGAAGTTGTACCACCACAACCTGACCAGTTTTTTCACTTTGGAAATTATTCAGCATGCAGGGATGTTGGGATGAATAGTTTTTCTGTCATAATTATTGCAGATAATTAGATAAGGTGCTGATCTCACATCTACATCTTTTTATTCCTTTCTAGTTTTTTATGAAGGCAACTCAGCTGGAACAAATGAAAGAAGATTATTCAGTTATTGGGAAAACTAAAAAAAATATCCATGTTCAGATAGAACAAGGGGAAGAGGTATGTAAAAGTTAAAGTAATTATTAGGACAGATCTGAGCAGTGAAGGAAGCACAGAAGCTAAACTGCATAGTTTTGGTTTTATTAAGTCTCAGTGACATTAAATTTTAAAAAACCCAGATCCTTCTAAAATTTCATATTATATCCCAGCTTTTTGCAGTCATTGAACCCCTGTTTATTTTTTTAAGCGTCTTGAAGAGCTTAAGAAGATTTATTTGGAAAAGAAGGACATTTTCAAAAGCATTGCGTCTGTGAATGACATGCAGAATCGTCTCAAAGATTTGAAACATCAAATGGCGTGGGCAGTGGTAAATGTCTTGCTAAAATATGTTTGTTCATGTGAAATGTGCTTCATTCCTTGTCTGCTGTGGATATGCTAATATAGGCTTCTCTTTAGGTGACTGAGATGGAAAAAGAAATAGAGCTGCTCGAACAAGCTGTCAAAGCTGAAGAAGAAAATACAGAGTTCCTTCAGAAGGTAGAAGAATGCCAGGTACATATATGGTCTAAACCATTTATCACTGTAGCTGTAGACAGCCCCCAAGTCAGAAATCTGTTGTGAAGGTTTTCTTGGGTATTATTGCCTTTGGAAAAGATCAGTGATTTCGGGAGATCTCTGGAAGATTTGGGATGGTTCTTAAGACTTCTGTAAGTAGCAAGAAAGAATAATTTTGTCATACATTCTGATTTGCATATGAAACACGTTTTGTGCAGAGAAACAGGCATCATTATTTTGAATCTAGAATCATAGAATAGTGTGAGTGGGAAGAGACCTTAAAGATCATCCAGTTCCAACCCCCTGCCATGGGCAGGGACACTTTCCACTGGATCACGCTGCTCAAAGCCCCATCTCACCTGGCACTGGACACTTCCAGGGATGGAACATCCACAACTTCTCTGGACAGCCTGTGCCATTGTCTCACTACTCCCACAGTAAAGCATTCATTCCATATATGTAAACTAAATTTCCTCTCTTTCAGTTTAAACACATTATTCCTTGTCATATCAATACAGATAATGAAGAGTCCATCTTCCTTCAGATACTGAAAGGCTGCTATGAGGTCTTCATGCAACCTCCACTTCTCCAGGCTGAACAGCCCAAAACTTTTTAGTCTACTAAAACTCCTTCAAGCTTTCTTTCTTAGCACTTACTTTCCTTTTTTTGAGAAAATGTTTTAATAGTTTTTTTTCCCCTTCTTTTAAAAGTATTTGTTTCACAGTTGAGGCTTTATGTTCAACATATCTATGTAGCAATGAAGGAACATTGTCTAGATGCTGGTTTCCTTTCTTTTCATGTCATGATACTTGACCTTATTGTATTAAGAGTCTTGTGTTTGAGTAAACCCTGAGATAGAAAAACGGCTGCTGTCTGAGTCACTGATTTGGTAGTCTGTTGATTTCCCAAGAATGAATATTTATGAGTTTTCATTTTAGCATAACCATAGTGGCAATGACTTGCTTTATTTTTTAAACTCAACAAAACTCAAACAATTGAGATGTGTCAGATGGATCCTTTTAAGAGATATTTGTCCTGTAACATTAAGAGGTTTTTGAAGAAAATTTTGTTCCATTACTACTTGTTTTGTTGTTTTTTCGCCAAAGGTAAAAGTTAATGAAGCAGAAAAAAAGTACAAAGCAATACAAGACAAATTGATAACAGTAAGTGAAGAAGCACAAGCCCTTCATCCTCACTGTATTTCTTTGAAGGCTGAAGTACAGGCAAAAAGAAAAGCAGTCAATGAAACCGAGGTAGGCAAAAAAAAAAATATCTTTCAAAGTTCATACTAATTTAGAGCTTTAAATTTGTCCATGCTCTACCCATCTGTAATTCTACACCTGTGTCTTGGCTTCTTGAGTCCATAATAGAGTTCAGAACAGGTGCTATTTCCTGCCTGGCTGGCAAGTAGTGTCTGTTGGGGGGCCCTGGCTTTTATGTCTTTACATAGTTACAAAACAGCGTTGAGCTTAAGTCAAAATAAATAAATAGATGTAATTTTTGAAAATCAAGTTATGTTTGTCTGGTTTGGTACAGGTCAGTATTTACTTAAAACTGTAGCTCTTTCGGAAATTATTTCTTCTATTTCTTAAATTACTGTATCTTATTTCCTTGATAGATCATTTATAATCGTTCCAGAACAGAGTTAAAACATCTGGAAAAAGACAGCGAACAGCTGCGTAAGCGAATTGAAGAACTGGAAAACTGGTAAATACAGATACAGTAGTTATGGTGTATGTTTATTAAGATATAGCTGAAAAAGAAGTGAGCTTCTCTGATTAATGAGAAAACCTGCAGTAATAGAAAATATTTATTTAGTCTTCAGCCAGGTCCAGTTAAATACCTGAATATTTCTGATCCTGCTTCTTTACATACCAAGATTTTGACTAGAATGTCAAAAGAAAAGGCAACTGGGTAGCAAAAGTGGCTTTTGTTTGTTTGGGGTTCGTTTGGTTTGGTTTGGTTTTGGTGATAATAGATATTCTCTAGCTTCCATATAGTTCAAAACAAATATGTCTTAAACTAAATGTGATAGGAATGTAACTGGGGGAGTTATATGTGATTAGAAATTTTTTTAAAAATATTTTAAATTGGCATTATTGCTATGTAGATCTTGGAAGTTAACAGAATCTTAAATGTAACTGATGAGTAAATCTGTACGCTACAAGTAATAAAATTCATGTCCCTTGCAAAGCATCAGTATGGTTGTAAAATATGGACATATGTTCTTTCCTAGTGCTAATCAGGCTTCAGACCCTAAGACATTGGAAAGACAAAGGAAAATTGCACATCTTAAGGAACAGTTAAAGGCATTCCATGATGAAGAAATAATGATTGGTCAGCAGGTGGATCAGTTCCAGCAGGCTATATCTAACTGTAGGGAAAAACAGTCTAGACTTGGGTAAGTTATGCTTTTTGAATGTAATTGTTTATCTCTGTTTCAAGTTACAGAGAGCCCCTTCTTATGTATCCCTTCTCATGTGTCTGCGATCCCTGAGCTGTTAAGCTCCAGTTTCTTTTTCACATTATAAGGGAATAGATATACTCCAGAGTAATTACTACTTCTATAGTTAAGGCAGATTCACAGAGGCTTTGAGGCAAAGTGATTCAAACACTAATTTAGCCCATACCAAAGATAGAAAAAACAAAGCACTCTGGCTTTGATTTGGAAACTTGAACTTAAACAGTGATTATCAGAGGGGATTATGGAAATGCCAGTTACTGTCTTAAATGAATTGAGAATTGTTTTTTATTGCGCCTGGTGTTTTAGTTTAAATGCGTCTTATCAATTATTGTAACCAGTGCTTATTGTGTGCATTGTTGAAGATCTTTGGAGACAGTGAAATTGGAGCATATAATTAGAAATAAAATAAATTTATTATAATTTGTTAGAAATAAAAGTCTTGTAGAACTATTGCAAAGTAGTAATTTTCTCTCTTGCTTTTTTTTCTCATGTTTCTTGAAATTAGAAAAATATTATTGCATTTGTGTGCCTGCCTTTATATTGAACTACTGACATCTTGCTACACAATGCTATTAATAATTGAAAAACAAGGCTTTATAATTATTTTAATGCACTTTAGGCGCTATAACTACTGAGAAAAAAATCTGTTATCTTAGGAGAGAAAGAACTGAAGTGCAACAAGCACTGGATGCCCAGCAGAAACAGCTGAGAGACCTGAAAGATAGTAAAACAAACACTTTGAAAAGATTTGGACCACATGTACCAGCATTTCTTGAAGCAATTGAAGTAGCCCATAAACAAGGACGCTTCAGAAAGAAACCTCTTGGACCATTAGGTAAGAATAATTGCTGAAACATGTATCTTACGTTGTAACCTAGGACAAACATATTTTCTCATGGGATATTTTTATATGGCTACTAAGGTAAATAGTGGTCTTCTAGGAAAACTTTGTTCTTTAAGGAGCTTCAGATATATCTTTCTTCTGTATTTCCTGGACTGAAGGTTTTATCTTGGTACATTATCTTTTGCTTCTGTCATGCACTCACTAACAGCTACTGGCTTTCCTTATTTTCCAGCTGTTTTTGTTGAGGTATTTTACAATGGCAAACTTCCAGCACATCCCTCCAACTCCCCCACACCCTTAAAGCATCACAGAACTATGCTTTGACTGCTTGTCCCTCAGTGGACAGCACTGTCCAAATCTTGGACAGATTTTGTTTTGAAAATGTCCAGTGACTGACTTGTGGGTTTGTCAAACTTCAGATATTTTGCATGGAACAAATCAGACAGACCCAACTGAGATTTTCTTGGGAAGCTGGCTTTTATTTGTCTTCTGTCCAGCTCTGACAATGGCCGATATTTTTAGTTTGTGAATGGAAGGAAAGATTTCAGCATATTCTAGACATAAAGTACATGGCATTTGCTGCAGGGTAAAATGTGCAAACGTGTGCTACTGAAGACAGGTTATATAATGGAAATTTTCGTGTTTGTTTAATTTGCAGTATAGTTGTTCCACTGCCTTCATCCTTTAAGCATTAAATTGTTGATACGCTATCTTTGCCTTGATACATTTCTGCTAAGCTGCCATAAAATTGGTACCTTAATGGAAGAAAACACAGGTCTCCAACTATGTGTAGGTGTCTCTAGGCAGAGAAACTATATGTTTGTGTTCTTGGGTCTGTTGTAGAGTCTTTAACTATTGGTCAACCTCTTTTTTTTTTTCTACCTGTAAGAAAGGTTTATTTTAGACTCTTAAAAACCCCTGCAATATAACAAAACAAGAACCTTGAATGGTAAAAATGCTCTACTGAATGTTCTGTCACGGAACACAGCACCTAAAGCCTTGGTTCTTATGTTTATTTAGGTGCTTTGATTCATCCAAAAGATCCTGAACTGATCTTGGCTATCGAATCCTGTTTAAAAGGCATACTTCAGGCATTTTGCTGTGATAATCATAGTGATGAAAGGACTCTTCAGTTTCTGATGTCAAAATATTATACACGTGGACACAGACCTCAAATAATTGTAAATAAATTTCAGAATAAAATCTATGATACTAGTCAGAGGTAAGTATGTTTTAAATTTTATTGCATAGCCTTGATGGTTGAAAAGAACTACTTCTAAACTTTTTCATTTGAAGAATCTCATGTGAGTTTTATGAATGGTGTTTTTCTTTCTTTTCTTCAGAGCTGTTCATCATCCTGAATTCCCATCAGTTCTGACAGCATTGGAAATAGATAATCCAGTGGTTGCCAATTGTTTGATCGATATGAGGGGTATAGAAACAGTCCTGCTGATTAAAGTAAGGCTTTATGCTCCCTATTGATCTTTAAAGAAACGTGGAGCATTTATGACACCTTGACTGGTTGTGTCTGTAATGGATAGAACAGGTAGAGGAAGTTTTGCTCCCCTCTCTGCCCCATGTGTTTCAGGACCTTCTCTCGTTTACTACTACCTTTCTGAGCCTCTAAAGTGTAGTTTCCCAATCCAAATAGTCTGTGTGTGTAATCAGCCTCCTAACTGCTGGCTCTGTCTCATGTCTCTCTATTAATTGCTGGGTTCAGGACGTGCCAGGTTTGAGTAGTCCGGGAGTTACCAAAATTTGTACCCGACCCCTGCCAGTTGTACCTAGCAGGTGCTAGATAAGTTTTCTGACACTATCTGGTTTCTGATCTTAATTGATTTTTGATTTTCTGTTAGTACTGAAGATACCAGCTCCTACAAATAAGATTACAAGGAAGATGTTCAAAGATAAAAATACGGTCTGTATGTTTTTGTTTAGAGAAGGCAGGGTATTCTCTAAGTAAGCAGAACGAATGATCCTTACTTTTTGTGAATTTTATTTTTCTCCACTCTCTCTTGTCCCGGTTTATCCTCTGACATTCTTAATGGAAAGAGTCAGTTCATGTTCTGTCTAAAGCAGAGCTGACTGTTTATCAAACATGGCTGGCACTGAATGGGTTACATAACAGCCGGACTTTCTAGGCTTGTCTCTTGGCAGGTATTTTGGGATTGTTCTTCCCCATCTGCCTGAACTAACCAGTTATTTTCATAACATTATTATCTTTGAGCCCTACCTGAAAAAATTCAACTGAATCTTAAAGAAGTATTCAGTGGAAAAATGGATATATTGGAATGGGTAACATGATTGCCTTGGACAAAGGCACTTGCAACCACTTAGTCTGGCACTGTCAATGTTGGGGTTTTTTACCAATATGTTTCCCTGAACTTTATTTGAATATTGTTTGATGTCCTTCATACCTTCCTTTAGAAGCTTGTTGCCTCTATGTTTATTCTACTTTTGACAATTGAATATATCTGTGTTCTTCTGGTTAATAATTATTTTTTTCCCTCAAGGCAAATTATAAGGGTCTGATTAGACAGAATTCACAAATAAATGACCAGTTAAACTTAGTGAGTTCTTGAGAACATAAATATCTTGCTCAACTAAGAAAAGTATATTCTTGACATTATAGATAATTTTCACATTCTTTCCTTTCTGTATTTCTTTTCATTAAGAATTGAAATTATTTTTGGGTGAAAACACCTAGACAACTTTTAAATAATTGTCTTTATAATGGTTGCTTTTCTGCTTGTATTATAAGGCCATTTTGTTTTCCAGAATAGCCGTAGGGCTCGTGAAGTAATGCAGTGCAATCGGCCCCCAAAAAACTGTAAAGAAGCTTTCACTGCTGAAGGTGATCAAGTATTTGAACGACGGTATTACTCTTCCAATTTTGTCAGACCCAAGTTCCTAAGTCAAGATGTTGAAGCCGAGATCAGGTTAGCATCTTGTAACGTGTTTGTAAAAAGTGCACTTGTTGGCATGAATAGTGGAATTGCGAATTTATCTATTTGCATGTACACTACTCTCTAGTCTCTCCATTTTCTTTCTGAGATTTACACTTTGTTTTTGAGAATTCTAAAAAATCTTTTCATTTCAGTGCCTTTCTGTGGTAGGGACAAATTTGCATTGTATCTAGTTACCTTTCAGCCTGTGGCGTGTAGATCTTACCCACCAAGTAGGGATTTTCAGTGCACAGTACTCCAGGAAATCTAGCCTCCTTCTTTTTTATGCTTGGTCAAAAAGAGTATGGAGTCAAAGTTGTCTCTTCAAAAATACAGTATTTGAACAGTGGTGTCATAGCTTACTGGAAGCGAGGCCTGACTATTCAAACCAAAGTTGTTAGTACATGTTCTCCTACTGGTTTCAAACTTTGCATCTGTGTTTCCTCAGGCTTTTTACTTCATGGTAGATACCTCTGAGAATTCCCTCACCTTTTATATTTTTAGGAGTTTTTTCTCTCATTGCTTTCAAAATGGTAGTTGAAAAAGCGAAATATACTTCAAAGATTACAAACTTGAACTGTCACCAAGGAAATTTGTGAGAATAGAATACTTTCATTTTGAGGCTCAGATTATATTAAAGACATATTAGGTAATTTTAGTATTAATAGCTGATAGTATAAACTGAATTGAATGTTAAAATTTATTTCTATAAACTCAAAAGTTTCAAATATGTCAGTTAACTGTAGTTTGTTCAAAGCAGTATATAATGAATTTCACTCAAAGATTATCTTAACTTTCAAAGTGTTACAGGCGTTCCATTAGCAATTTTGCTATGGGGGAATGATGTAGGCTAGTTAAAAAGGAGTGCGTTTTTACCATTTGTCTTGCCATGCAGGTAATTTCCAATTGTGTATTTCTGTATGTGTTTGTCACAAATAATATATGTGTAG
This sequence comes from Donacobius atricapilla, assembly GCA_013397315.1. Lineage (NCBI taxonomy): Eukaryota > Metazoa > Chordata > Aves > Passeriformes > Mimidae > Donacobius > Donacobius atricapilla. Next base: position 6,253 of record WBMY01015360.1, on the reverse strand, counting down.
TATGTAACATCCCAATATTACTTTGTTTCTAAAGTCACTTGGATAAAGAAATTGAAAACAAAAGGGCACAGTTGACAGTGTCTCAGCAGCACTTACATTCCATTGAAAATGAGATTAGGCAGAATAAAGATCGTCTCTCTGAACATCAGCGACACCAAAAACAACTACAGGTAAAAATAGATACTGTGTTAGTTTTTAGAATCTCTTCAGTCTTTCCCGTTTCGTTTTGACTTCTTCAATCTATTTGAAGTGCTTGATAGTTTTTAGTTTATATCCTTAGTTTCGTTGTTTGCTTTCATGGTTTTTATTTTTGTAGTATCCTCTTATAATTGAGGACAGAATGATGGAGGCCACATCAATCCTAGCATATGCTGTTGTTTCTGTTTGGTATCTTTCCCCCCTTTGTGCTAAATCTTAAAAATTTCTACTGCTCTTTTTGACAACACTAGTAAGTTGCTGTGAAGAGAAGACACTTGTATCATATAATGCTTCTCCCTCCTTTATTTCTGTTGAACCTTGCATCTTCATTCCCAAGATCTTGATGCTCTTCCAGTAAATTCTTAACCCATTTTGATATGCTGAATATTTCTTCTTTAAGTTTTCTTAATTTTAATTTCTTTATAAGCCATTTTACAGCTGTTACCCTCCTTCTGTGGTCTCTGGTACTTCTAGGTAGGATATATTTGTGGTGGCCAATGGTGCTCCAGATAGGCAGTGTAAGCTAATACATACTGTATGAGGTTATATTCAGTAAATTATAAGTAAGAAGCAGAAAAAAACCCTGGCATGTGGTCTGAAATGCTGAAGATAAATACTTGGAGAAAAAATAAAATGTGTTTTTTACAATTGTCCTATTGAATGGAAATATGATAACTTAATGAATTAAAGCACCTGACTTTCAGAACAGGTTATATCTCATGAAAATTAATTCCACAGGTGGGTGTGAAGAGTTATGTGTCTTGTTGATCTCTAATGAAATGAAAAAATAAAAGTGTCTTCATTCCTTTGATGACTGAAATGAACAATGTGAACTTTTCTCTTTAGTTAAGCGTCATAACTTCTATTTTCTTTTTCTTCTCAGGTAAAAATAACAAGAACAAAGGCAGAGATAGCAGATCTTGAAAACATGGAAGAACACCAGTCAACGGACATCCATGTATTTGTAAGAACAGATTACCCAATTATGTCTAATCAACATGTGAATAATGTCTTCTAATGTCGGCAGTGTTTTGAAATAAGCAAAGTCGGATAGTGAAGAATGTAACACTTGACATAATTCTGAATATTTCTGTACATTGAATGGTTTTATTTCTTTTTGGTGATTTAAATTTTGTTTTCCCCAGGTTTTGCAATATTTGCTGTTTTGAATCAGAAAGTATTTATGATGATAATTTGTTAGGAATAGTGTTATTTGCTAGGAGACAACAACAATCCACTTATTCTTCCTGCATTGCATTTTATATTGGATGTATATTGGCCACAGGTGAAGTTGCCTCCTCGTTCTTTTCAGTCTTTTCATCAAAACTCTCAAATAAAATCCTCCTAATTTTCAGTCACATAAATATGAACTTTTATTTTGTAGTTTGATTTAATGGTCTCCTACAAGATCTGTCAGTCTCTTCCTTTGGGCTTTAGTGACAATTGCACTGAGCTGCTCCTAATTTTACTAGAGTTAGGACTTCATGTAATACTGTACCTTAATACTGGTAGTAAAATAAAAATCTGGTACAGTAGTTTACGAATGTGTCTCTTAACTTTAATACATTTTGACAGCAAGATGAAGCTGAAGAAAATAAGGGTAAGATGGAATGTGTAAAACAAGACATGCAGCTACAAAGCAGAAAATTGGAAGAACTGAAAAATAATCTCCAAGCAGCTGAGAAAAAATTAGAAGAAGTGAAAGAAAAAATTCATCAAGTAGAAGAAATTGCTGGCCCGATTAAGGTAACAATAATTTTACACTGTGTTTCTGATTTGTTCCATTTGTGTGTCAAGGTGAATGAGGTTAAGAAGAGGTGAGGCAGGAGAAAAGAACTTGCTGTTGCCTGATGTACTTAAGGTCTACCTAGAAAATGGAAATGGAGCATTCCATCTAAGACCATGTTGGAAAATAAGCTTGGCAATATTCTGAAGGTGTTGTTGATTATTGTGTGTAGCCGCTGTAGTGTTGTATGTTTAGAGATAGTTAATTTTCAGGTGTCTTTAGTCATGGAGGGAAAAGGAGGGAAAAACGGTTTCCTTGATTTCCTTTTTTGTGCGTCACATTTGTTGTTTTGGCTTGTTTGTTTCTAAGAAACCTTGGCTAAGAATGTTCGTAAGTGTTCATTTCTCAAAATAGCATTTGAAGTTCTATATGAAGTGGTTGTTATTTTATGAAGTTACATTATCACAGAAGGTACCAGGATAGAGTTTTAATTATTCAAGACTACAGAAGGCACCTGGAAATGGCAGAGAAATAGCAAGACTTAAGATAAATAACAGAATGGTGACATACAAAATTTGATATTGGCAAATGGAAGGCAGTCTCACATTGGCAAGAAGAACTTATGGTTCGAAAATAGAAAACAGAAATAAGAGTTTGGGACATGTGTAATACTGTAAATTTGTAGAAGGATGAACTGAAGAAAACTTATAAAATCACCGTGGGAAACTCTTACATGTCTCGCTTAAACTGTAAGTTGCTGTGTAGCCAACCCAAATTGAAAGAGCAAACAAAAAGATTTAGGAAACAGGTCTGCAAAGCAACAGATAAATGTATTAGTTCTAATGCATCTAATACAGAAATTCTAGAGACATGATCGATTTAAAAAGAATGACTCTGTGTGGAAAGAGATTTATTCAGAATATGAAAATTTTATTGCTTGTTATTTAGAGTACTGAACACAAAGGAGGCACTGAAATTCCTGAAAAGGTTTCAAATCAGATGTGTTGTTAAGTATTCTACAGTTGTTTAAAGAACTGGTGACATATACCAAGCTGTGGTTTTGAGATAGGACTGGATAAAAGTAAGATCATCTGTTGTTGGTGGTGATGGTTGGTTTTCTTGTTTGTTGTTGTGGGTTTTTTTGAGTGGTTTCTTGGTTTTTTCTGTTTGATTTGGTGGGGTTTTTTTGTTTTTATTTATTAAGAAAAGTCATCTAGTTGACAGGAATGAGGAAGAAAATCATGCCCTAATTTATGTCATTCTTTATACCTCTTTGTGTCTCTGGAACGGTATATCACTTCAACAGCATCAATACTTACAGAGGTTGCTGTGAAGGGCTGGAGCACAATTTCCGTAAGGAGAGGATGAGGGAGCTGGGGCTGTTTAGCCTGGAGAAAAGGAGGCTCAAGGGAGACCTTACCAGTTCCTACAACCGCCTGAAAGGAGGTTATAGTGAGGTAGGGATCAGTCTCTTCTCCCAGGTAACAAGTGACAGGAGGAGAGGAAATGGCTTCAAATTACACCAGGGGAAGTTTAGTTTAGATACAGGGAGAAAAAAATGTCATGGAAAGGGTTGGAAACCATTGGAACAAACTTCCCAGGCAAGTGGTGGAATCACCATCCCTGGAAGCGTTGAAAAATGTATGGCTGTTGTACTGGAGGATGTGGTTAGNCCCTAATTAGGGGGTTGGCGGGGGGAAAATCCCTTCAGTGTATATGGTGGTGTATGTGGTTGTTCTTAATGTTCTTAAAGGTTTATTCCAACCCTAACTATGCTATGATTCTATCATTTTATATTACAGGTATAGCAGGACACTGAATTTTCACACAAAAATGCGGTTCTGGCTGATGTCACACAGGCATCAGAAGTTCCATAGAATGTAGTGTAAAAAATAAATGCAGTTTTTTGAGCTTTAGGAGATAGCATAGCTTTTTTTAAAGATGAAAACATCACCTTAAGATATAATTCGTAAAATTGTTGCATGTATTTATTCCTTGTCAGAATTAAGCATAGATTTTCTCATAAGCTGCTATTAAAGCTCCCAGACTCTAGAAGTAGTGTTACTGAAAGCAAAATAAGTTAGAACAACCTGTGAGAAGTCAGTAAATGCTAGAGAGATTCTTGGGAATCTACCCCAAACAGCTCACATCGTGATTTGTTTCAAACAGGCTGAATTAAACCAGGCTGAGTTAGAAGTGGAAAACAGTAAACGCCATTTGCAGCACTATGAAGGCAAACAGAGAGAGCATGTGGCTTACATAAATAAGCACAAAGATTTACTAGTTTCCAAAGGAAAGGAATTAGAGGTATGTGTGGTGGGTGGGTTTTTTTGGCTATTGAAGTCAAATGGTCATGGTTCTTCTAATACTTAATAATAAATCATTCCACCTGTATAACATACAGACCATATTAATATACTCAGCTACCCTGAGTATTCTCTCAGCTATGTCCTATGTTGACTGTGTATAGCAAGTAATTTTGTGTGAGTGAATTGAGGCCCCTTTTTTCTGACAGGACACCATTTCTGTCTTGACAGATAAATTGGGGTTCATCCATCTAGGACCATTTCTTCCATCTTTTGTAATTAGAAGATCAAAATTATTTAAAATTGGAGGCTTAAGATAAATTGAATAATATTGTTTTGGTTTCTTGGCCTTGTAGAGGCCCCATATCTATCTTTTGAAGACTTACCTAATCAAGCTTTATTAGCTAACTCTGAAGTCACATCCACAAAGACTTTTGGAAGACTGCCCTATTTAAATATGGTGATTTTGATTCCTTATTTATCTGCATTAGCTGAATAACTGTGATTGTATTAAAAATCTTGGATACAGTTCTTGGCACTGAAGTAACTACCTATATATAAATGTTGTCAATAAAATTGTCAACTGGGTTTGCTGTGATGAAAACACAAAGAACACAAAAATACTGTTCTTTCTTGGAGTTCGTGTTTTTCTGTAGCATAAAATACTTGTTGTGAGGACTAAAAAGATTTTTGAAAAAGATGACAATTACTTGAGTTCAGATATTCCTCTAGGAAAAAATGGCAAAAGCAAGGCAAATCTTCTCTGAGCGCATCAAGGTCACCAGAACTATTAAAAGTCTTGATGCAGAAATGAATCGCTTGAGAGAGAAGATAAATTCAGAAAGCAGTCACCGTGGAAACAGAGAAGAAATAATCCAGTAAGTCATCTTTACGGTCTAAAACAGTTTAGATAGGATGGAAAAGAGAGGGGAAAGAAGAATTTTCTTACTGTCTCACTATGTGTTTATGTCTGGTTTAAGTACTTAAGCTTTGTATGAAGGTGTGGAAATGTGTTGTACTGATTCTGCCAGTACTGGACAGATTTAAGAGTCCTGAAACACCTTCCAGTGATTCTAAGAACCGTCTGTGCTATGTATATGATGTTATCAATACTCAGATACCATCTTAGTGTTTTGCAGTATCCCAGTTAGGACTACAGTAATTTAACTTGCCATTGTTTTGTGATGCATTGAGTATTAAGCATAATTCTCATTTGAGTAACTAATGCACAAGCTGAGCAGCAACCTGAGGTTTTGACTTCAGTGTATTTGAAGGAAGCACTCCCCTCAGATATTCTTGAACATGGGGAAACCAGTCATTCATTCTCCTTGGTGAAAGGGTTTATTTTCAAAAGAATTAAAAATAGAATTAAGATGTAATTTTTGTTCACATTTCATTTGTGAACAGTGTCTTACTTGACTTATCAAATGCTTTTAGCTTTCATGTAAATCCTCACAAGAAAGTTTTCATTTGAATATTTTGATTATCAAAATGATTTTCAGCATTTACAACAATAGTTCAGTTTTAATGTAATGCATATTACTCCTAACCTTTCTGTTAATTAAAACAGGCAATTTCATTATGCAAAGGAAAGATATGAGGATGCAAGCAATAAATTAAAGAATTCAAGGAGATTTATTGCGAAGCTTGACGAAGTGATGACAGAGAGGCTCAAAGTGTATCGGCAGTTCCTAAGGTGAGTTTAACACAGTGTTCACAACAATCTTTTTTAACCTAAGCTTGCTCCCAGTTTCAATCTTACCATGCCTGACAGTTTAGAGGCAGCCTGGACTGAAAGCTAGAAAAGCAGTGAGATAGTGGAGCCTGTGTTTTGCTTCATCCCAAAGACCTCAACTGTGCTGACTTAATCCAAGGCAGTTCTGTTTGAAAGCTGGTTTTGGTCAGTAAAATGTCAGCAACATACTAGGACTTGAAATAATCTGGCCTGTCGCTCATTTTTATTGATTATAATCAGTGGTACTGAGCTCCTATAATTTCAGTGTGGGTGTCCCAGTTTAGGGCA